>JBAPLH010001023.1:0-206585 GCA_037897445.1 Ceriops zippeliana
AGACTATTTTTCCTGGAATAACTCTCAAATTACATTTTGCTTCTTGCTTAATGATTATATTCATTATGAAAAAAATGCCCATGGACCATCTATCACATGAATTCATTCAATTTAACAAACAATGGAGTCATTGATCATGAATTTCATTTCTTATTGATATTAATTGTTGAATTCAAAATTAGAAAGTGCCTCCCATCATTTCTCATTAGCAATGTTGTTCTTTTGACACCAAACACACTTTTTGACACATTGATCATGAAATTAACACATGTGGCTAAACAACCTATTATATTGATTGAATCAAACAAGTATAAACACCATTAAAACTCTAAATCCATTTAAATCCATCAGTCAAAGGAGTCATTCATCATGGTATGCATTCCATGCAAATGTAAACTTGTTTAATTCTAAAACAATAAGACATTCTATTCACCTCATGTGAATTAGGCTCCTCTTATTGTTACCAAGACTATTTGTCATGCAATAACTTTCAAATTACATTTTGCTTCTTCCTTAATGATTATATTCATTACGAAAAAAATGCCCATGGACCATCTATCAATTCAATTCATTCAATTTAACAAAAAACGGAGTGCTGGATCTTGAATTTCATTTCTTATTGATATTAATCGTTGAATTCAAAATTAGAGAGTGCCTCTCATCATTTCTCATTAGCAATGCTGTTCTTTTGACTCCAAACACACTTCTTGACACATTGATCATCAAATTAACACATGTGGCTAAACAACATAGTATATTGATTGAATCAAGCAAAATATAAATACCATTACAACTCTAAATCCATTTATATCCATCAGTCAAAGTAGTCATTCATCATGGTATGCATTCCATGCAAATGTGAACTTGTTTAATTCTAAAATAATAAGACATTCTATTCACCTCATGTGAATTACGCTCCTTTTATTGTTACCAAGACAATTTGTCCTGCAATAACTTTCAAATTACATTTTGCCTCTTCCTTAATGATTATATTCATTACGCAAAAAATGCCCATGGACCGTCTATCAATTCAATTCATTCAATTTAACAAACAATGGAGTGCTTGATCTTGAATTTCGTTTCTTATTGATATTAATTGTTGAATTCAAAATTAGAAAGTGCCTCGCATCATTTCTCATTAGCAATGCTGTTCTTTTGACTCCAAACACACTTCTTGACACATTGATCATGCAATTCACACATGTGGCGAAACAACCTAGTATATTGACTGAATCAAACAATTATGAACAGGATTAAAACTCTAAATCCATTTAAATCCATCAGTCAAAGGAGTCATTCATCATGGTTTCGATTATGTGAACTAGTTTAATTCTGACATAATAAGACATTCAATTCACCACATGTGAATTAGGCTCCTCTTATTGTTACCAAGACTATTTTTCGTGGAATAACTTTCAAATTACATTTTGCTTCTCCCTTAATGATTATATTCATTATGAAAAAAATGCCCATGGACCATCTATCACATGAATTCATTCAATTTAACAAACAATGGAGTGCTTGATCATGAATTTCATTTCTTATTGATATTAATTGTTGAATTCAAAATTAGAAAGTGCCTCCCATCATTTCTCATTAGCAATGCTGTTCTTTTGACACCAAACACACTTTTTGACACATTGATCATGAAATTAACACATGTGTCTAAACAACCTAATATATTGATTGAATCAAACAAGTATAAACACCATTAAAACTCTACATCCATTTAAATCCATCAGTCAAAGGAGTCATTCATCATGGTATGCATTCCATGCAAATGTAAACTTGCTTAATTCTAAAACAATAAGACATTCTAATCACCTCATGTGAATTAGGCTCCTCTTATTGTTACCAAGACTATTTGCCCTCCAATAACTTTCAAATTACATTTTGCTTCTTCCTTATTGATTATATTCATTACGAAAAAAATGCCCATGGACCGTCTATCAATTCAATTCATTCAATTTAACAAACAATGGAGTGCTTGATCATGAATTTCATTTCTTATTGATACTAATTGTTGAATTCAAAATTAGAAAGTGCCTCCCATCATTTCTCATTAGGAATGCTGTTCTTTTGACTCCAAACACACTTCTTCACACATTGATCATGAAATTAACACATTTGGCTAAACAAACTAGCATATTGATTGAATCAAACAAAATATAAATACCATTACAACTCTAAATCCATTTAAATCCATCAGTCAAAGTAGTCATTCATCATGGTATGCATTCCATGCAAATGTGAACTTGTTTAATTCTAAAATAATAAGACATTCTATTCACCTCATGTGAATTAGGCTCCACTTATTGTTACCAAGACTATTTGTTCTGCAATAAATTTCAAATTACATTTTGCTTCTTCCTTAATGATTATATTCATTATGAAAAAAGAATGCCCCATGGGACCATCTATCACATGAATTCATTCAATTTAACAAACAATGGAGTTCTTGATCATGAATTTCATTTCTTATTGATATTAATTGTTGAATTCAAAATTAGAAAGTGCCTCCCATCATTTCTTATTAGCAATGCTGTTGTTTTGACTCCAAACACACTTTTTGTCACATTGATCCTAAAATTAACACATGTGGCTAAACAACCTTGTATATTCATTGAATCAAACAAGTATAAATACCATGAAACTCCAAAATTATTTAAATCCATCAGTCAAAGGAGTCATTCATCATGGTATTCATTCCGTACAAATGTGAACTTGTGTAATTCTGAAACAATAAGACATTCAATTCACCTCATGTGAATTAGGCTCCTCTCATTGTTACCAAGACTATTTTTCATGCAATAGCTTTGAAATTACATTTTGCTTCTTCCTTAATCATTATATTCATTACGAAAAAAATGCCTATGGACCATCTATCATATGAATTCATTCAATTTAAAAAACAATGGAGTGCTTGATCTTCAATTTCATTTCTTATTGATATTAATTGTTGAATTCAAAATTAGAGAGTGCCTCCCATCATTTCTCATTAGCAATGCTGTTCTTTTGACACCAAACACACTTTTTGACACATTGATCATGAAATTAACACATGTGGCTAAACAACCTAGTATATTGATTGAATCAAACAAGTATAAACACCATTAAAACTCTAAATCCATTTAAATCCATCAGTCAAAGGATTCATTCATCATGGTATGCATTCCATGCAAATGTAAACTTGTTTAATTCGAAAACAATAAGACATTCTATTCACCTCATGTGAATTAGGCTCCTCTTATTGTTACCAAGACTATTTGTCATGCAATAACTTTCAAATTACATTTTGCTTCTTCCTTAATGATTATAATCATTACGAAAAAAATGCCCATGGACCATCTATCAATTCAATTCATTCAATTTAACAAAAAACGGAGTGCTGGATCTTGAATTTCATTTCTTATTGATATTAATCGTTGAATTCAAAATTAGAGAGTGCCTCTCATCATTTCTCATTAGCAATGCTGTTCTTTTGACTCCAAACACACTTCTTGACACATTGATCATCAAATTAACACATGTGGCTAAACAACATAGTATATTGATTGAATCAAGCAAAATATAAATACCATTACAACTCTAAATCCATTTATATCCATCAGTCAAAGTAGTCATTCATCATGGTATGCATTCCATGCAAATGTGAACTTGTTTAATTCTAAAATAATAAGACATTCTATTCACCTCATGTGAATTAGGCTCCTCTTATTGTTACCAAGACTATTTGTCCTGCAATAACTTTCAAATTACATTTTGCCTCTTCCTTAATGATTATATTCATTACGAAAAAAATGCCCATGGACCGTCTATCAATTCACTTCATTCAATTTAACAAACAATGGAGTGCTTGATCTTGAATTTCATTTCTTATTGATATTAATTGTTGAATTCAAAATTAGAAAGTGCCTCGCATCATTTCTCATTAGCAATGCTGTTCTTTTGACTCCAAACACACTTCTTGACACATTGATCATGCAATTCACACATGTGGCGAAACAACCTAGTATATTGACTGAATCAAACAATTATGAACAGGATTAAAACTCTAAATCCATTTAAATCCATCAATCAAAGGAGTCATTCATCATGGTTTCCATTCCGTACAAATGTGAACTTGTTTAATTCTGAAATAATAAGACATTCAATTCACCTCATGTGAATTAGGCTCCTCTTATTGTTACCAAGACAATTTTTCATGAAATAACTTTCAAATTACATTTTGCTTCTTCCTTAATGATTATATTCATTATGAAAACAATGCCCACAGACCATCTATCACATGAATTCATTCAATTTAAAAAACAATGGAGTGCTTGATCATGAATTTCATTTCTTATTGATATTAATTGTTGAATTAAAAATTAGAGAGTGCCTCCCATCATTTCTAATTAGCAATGCTGTTCTTTTGACTCCAAACACACTTCTTGACACATTGATCATGAAATTAACACATGTGGCTAAACAACCTAGTATATTGATTGAATCAAACAAGTATAAATAGCATTAAAACTCTAAATCCATTTAAATCCATCAGTCAAAGTAGTCATTCATCATGGTATGCATTCCATGCAAATGTGAACTTGTTTAATTCTGAAATAAGAAGACATTCTATTCTCCTCATGTGAATTAGGCTCCTCTTATTTTTACCAAGACTATTTGTCATGCAATAACTTTCAAATTACATTTTGCTTCTTCCTTAATGATTATATTCATTATGAAAAAAATGCCCATGTACCAGTTATCGCATGAATTCATTCAAGTTGACAAACAATGGAGTGCTTCATCTTGAATTTCATTTCTTATTGATATTAATTATTAATTTTCAAATTAGAGATTGCCTCCCTTCATTCCTCATTAGCAATGCTGTTCTTTTGACTTCAAACCCACTTCTTGACACATTGATCCTGAAATTAACACATGTGGCTAAACAACTTAGTACATTGATTGAATCAAACAATTATGAACAGGATTAAAACTCTAAATCCATTTAAATCCATCAGTCAAAGGAGTCATTCATCATGGTTTCGACTCCGTACAAATGTGAACTAGTTTAATTTTGAAATAATAAAACATTCAATTCACCACATGTGAATTAGGCTCCTCTTATTGTTACCAAGACTATTTTTCCTGGAATAACTCTCAAATTACATTTTGCTTCTTGCTTAATGATTATATTCATTATGAAAAAAATGCCCATGGACCATCTATCACATGAATTCATTCAATTTAACAAACAATGGAGTGCTTGATCATTAATTTCATTTCTTATTGATATTAATTGTTGAATTCAAAATTAGAAAGTGCCTCCCATCATTTCTCATTAGCAATGTTGTTCTTTTGACACCAACACACTTTTTGACACATTGATCATGAAATTAACACATGTGGCTAAACAACCTATTATATTGATTGAATCAAACAAGTATAAACACCATTAAAACTCTAAATCCATTTAAATCCATCAGTCAAAGGAGTCATTCATCATGGTATGTATTCCATGCAAATGTAAACTTGTTTAATTCTAAAACAATAAGACATTCTATTCACCTCATGTGAATTAGGCTCCTCTTATTGTTACCAAGACTATTTGTCATGCAATAACTTTCAAATTACATTTTGCTTCTTCCTTAATGATTATATTCATTACGAAAAAAAAAATGCCCATGGACCATCTATCAATTCAATTCATTCAATTTAACAAAAAACGGAGTGCTAGATCTTGAATTTCATTTCTTATTGATATTAATCGTTGAATTCAAAATTAGAGAGTGCCTTTCATCATTTCTCATTAGCAATGCTGTTCTTTTGACTCCAAACACACTTCTTGACACATTGATCATCAAATTAACACATGTGGCTAAACAACATAGTATATTGATTGAATCAAGCAAAATATAAATACCATTACAACTCTAAATCCATTTATATCCATCAGTCAAAGTAGTCATTCATCATGGTATGCATTCCATCCAAATGTGAACTTGTTTAAATCTAAAATAATAAGACATTCTATTCACCTCATGTGAATTAGGCTCCTCTTATTGTTACCAAGACAATTTGTCCTGCAATAACTTTCAAATTACATTTTGCCTCTTCCTTAATGATTATATTCATTACGAAAAAAATGCCCATGGATCGTCTATCAATTCAATTCATTCAATTTAACAAACAATGGAGTGCTTGATCTTGAATTTCATTTCTTATTGATATTAATTGTTGAATTCAAAATTAGAAAGTGCCTCCCATCATTTCTTATTAGCAATGCTGTTGTTTTGACTCCAAACACACTTTTTGTCACATTGATCCTGAAATTAACACATGTGGCTTAACAACCTTGTATATTCATTGAATCAAACAAGTATAAATACCATGAAACTCCAAATCCATTTAAATCCATCAGTCAAAGGAGTCATTCATCATGGTATTCATTCCGTACAAATGTGAACTTGTGTAATTCTGAAACAATAAGACATTCAATTCACCTCATGTGAATTAGGCTCCTCTCATTGTTACCAATACTATTTTTCATGCAATAACTTTGAAATTACATTTTGCTTCTTCCTTAATCATTATATTCATTACGAAAAAAATGCCTATGGACCATCTATCATATGAAATCATTCAATTTAACAAACAATGGAGTGCTTGATATTCAATTTCATTTCTTATTGATATTAATTTTTGAATTCAAAATTAGAGAGTGCCTCCCATCATTTCTCATTAGCAATGCTGTTCTTTTGACACCAAACACACTTTTTGACACATTGATCATGAAATTAACACATGTGGCTAAACAACCTAGTATATTGATTGAATCAAACAAGTATAAACACCATTAAAACTCTAAATCCATTTAAATCCATCAGTCAAAGGAGTCATTCATCATGGTATGCATTCCATGCAAATGTAAACTTGTTTAATTCAAAAACAATAAGACATTCTATTCACCTCATGTGAATTAGGCTCCTCTTATTGTTACCAAGACTATTTGTCATGCAATAACATTCAAATTACATTTTGCTTCTTCCTTAATGATTATAATCATTACGAAAAAAATGCCCATGGACCATTTATCAATTCAATTCATTCAATTTAACAAAAAACGGAGTGCTGGATCTTGAATTTCATTTCTTATTGATATTAATCGTTGAATTCAAAATTAGAGAGTGCCTCTCATCATTTCTCATTAGCAATGCTGTTCTTTTGACTCCAAACACACTTCTTGACACATTGATCATCAAATTAACACATGTGGCTAAACAACCTAGTATATTGATTGAATCAAACAAGTATAAACACCATTAAAACTCTAAATCCATTTAAATCCATCAGTCAAAGGAGTCAATCATCATGGTATGCATTCCATGCAAATGTAAACTTGTTTAATTCGAAAACAATAAGACATTCTATTCACCTCATGTGAATTAGGCTCCTCTTATTGTTACCAAGACTATTTGTCATGCAATAACTTTCAAATTACATTTTGCTTCTTCCTTAATGATTATAATCATTACGAAAAAAATGCCCATGGACCATCTATCAATTCAATTCATTCAATTTAACAAAAAACGGAGTGCTGGATCTTGAATTTCATTTCTTATTGATATTAATCGTTGAATTCAAAATTAGAGAGTGCCTCTCATCATTTCTCATTAGCAATGCTGTTCTTTTGACTCCAAACACACTTCTTGACACATTGATCATCAAATTAACACATGTGGCTAAACAACATAGTATATTGATTGAATCAAGCAAAATATAAATACCATTACAACTCTAAATCCATTTTATATCCATCAGTCAAAGTAGTCATTCATCATGGTATGCATTCCATGCAAATGTGAACTTGTTTAATTCTAAAATAATAAGACATTCTATTCACCTCATGTGAATTAGGCTCCTCTTATTGTTACCAAGACTATTTGTCCTGCAATAACTTTCAAATTACATTTTGCCTCTTCCTTAATGATTATATTCATTACGCAAAAAATGCCCATGGACCGTCTATCAATTCACTTCATTCAATTTAACAAACAATGGAGTGCTTGATCTTGAATTTCATTTCTTATTGATATTAATTGTTGAATTCAAAATTAGAAAGTTCCTCGCATCATTTCTCATTAGCAATGCTGTTCTTTTGACTCCAAACACACTTCTTGACACATTGATCATGCAATTCACACATGTGGCGAAACAACCTAGTATATTGACTGAATCAAACAATTATGAACAGGATTAAAACTCTAAATCCATTTAAATCCATCAGTCAAAGGAGTCATTCATCATGGTTTCGATTCCGTACAAATGTGAACTAGTTTAATTCTGACATAATAAGACATTCAATTCACCACATGTGAATTGGGCTCCTCTTATTGTTACCAAGACTATTTTTCGTGGAATAACTTTTAAATTAGATTTTGCTTCTTCCTTAATGATTATATTCATTATGACAAAAATGCCCATGGACCATCTATCACATGAATTCATTCAATTTAACAAACAATGGAGTGCTTGATCATGAATTTCATTTCTTATTGATATTAATTGTTGAATTCAAAATTAGAAAGTGCCTCCCATCATTTCTCATTAGCAATGCTGTTCTTTTGACACCAAACACACTTTTTGACACATTGATCATGAAATTAACACATGTGGCTAAACAACCTAGTATATTGATTGAATCAACAATTATAAACACCATTAAAACTCTAAATCCATTTAAATCCATCAGTCAAAGGAGTCATTCATCATGGTATGCATTCCATGCAAATGTAAACTTGTTTAATTCTAAAACAATAACACATTCTAATCACCTCATGTGAATTAGGCTCCTCTTATTGTTACCAAGACTATTTGCCCTCCAATAACTTTCAAATTACATTTTGCTTCTTCCTTATTGATTATATTCATTACGACAAAAATGCCCATGGACTGTCTATCAATTCAATTCATTCAATTTAACAAACAATGGAGTGCTTGATCATGAATTTCATTTCTTATTGATATTAATTGTTGAATTCAAAATTAGAAAGTGCCTCGCATCATTTCTCATTAGCAATGCTGTTCTTTTGACTCCAAACACACTTCTTGACACATTGATCATGAAATTCACACATGTTGCTAAACAACCTAGTATATTGACTGAATCATACAATTATGAACAGGATTAAAACTCTAAATCCATTTAAATCCATCAATCAAAGTAGTCATTCATCATGGTTTCGATTCCGTACAAATGTGAACTAGTTTAATTCTGAAATAATAAGACATTCAATTCACCTCATGTGAATTAGGCTCCTCTTATTGTTACCAAGACTATTTGTCCTGCAATAACTTTCAAATTACATTTTGCTTCTTCCTTAATGATATTATTCATTATGAAAAGAATGCCCATGGACCATCTATCACATGAATTCATTCAATTTAACAAACAATGGAGTTCTTGATCATGAATTTCATTTCTTATTGATATTAATTGTTGAATTCAAAATTAGAAAGTGCCTCCCATCATTTCTCATTAGCAATGCTGTTCTTTTGACACCAAACACACTTTTTGACACATTGATCATGAAATTAACACATGTGTCTAAACAACCTAGTATATTGATTGAATCAAACAAGTATAAACACCATTAAAACTCTAAATCCATTTAAATCCATCAGTCAAAGGAGTCATTCATCATGGTATGCATTCCATGCAAATGTAAACTTGTTTAATTCTAAAACAATAAGACATTCTAATCACCTCATGTGAATTAGGCTCCTCTTATTGTTACCAAGACTATTTGCCCTCCAATAACTTTCAAATTACATTTTGCTTCTTCCTTATTGATTATATTCATTACGAAAAAAATGCCCATGGACCGTCTATCAATTCAATTCATTCAATTTAACAAACAATGGAGTGCTTGATCATGAATTTCATTTCTTATTGATATTAATTGTTGAATTCAAAATTAGAAAGTGCCTCCCATCATTTCTCATTAGGAATGCTGTTCTTTTGACTTCAAACACACTTCTTCACACATTGATCATGCAATTCACACATTTGGCTAAACAACCTAGCATATTGATTGAATCACACAAAATATAAATACCATTACAACTCTAAATCCATTTAAATCCATCAGTCAAAGTAGTCATTCATCATGGTATGCATTCCATGCAAATGTGAACTTGTTTAATTCTAAAATAATAAGACATTCTATTCACCTCATGTGAATTAGGCTCCACTTATTGTTACCAAGACTATTTGTTCTGCAATAAATTTCAAATTACATTTTGCTTCTTCCTTAATGATTATATTCATTATGAAAAGAATGCCCATGGACCATCTATCACATGAATTCATTCAATTTAACAAACAATGGAGTTCTTGATCATGAATTTCATTTCTTATTGATATTAATTGTTGAATTCAAAATTAGAAAGTGTTTCCCATCATTTCTTATTAGCACTGCTGTTGTTTTGACTCCAAACACACTTTTTGTCACATTGATCCTGAAATTAACACATGTGGCTTAACAACCTTGTATATTCATTGAATCAAACAAGTATAAATACCATGAAACTCCAAATCCATTTAAATCCATCAGTCAAAGGAGTCATTCATCATGGTATTCATTCCGTACAAATGTGAACTTGTGTAATTCTGAAACAATAAGACATTCAATTCACCTTATGTGAATTAGGCTCCTCTCATTGTTACCAATACTATTTTTCATGCAATAACTTTGAAATTACATTTTGCTTCTTCCTTTATCATTATATTCATTACGAAAAAAATGCCTATGGACCATCTATCATATGAAATCATTCAATTTAACAAACAATGGAGTGCTTGATATTCAATTTCATTTCTTATTGATATTAATTTTTGAATTCAAAATTAGAGAGTGCCTCCCATCATTTCTCATTAGCAATGCTATTCTTTTGACACCAAACACACTTTTTGACACATTGATCATGAAATTAACACATGTGGCTAAACAACCTAGTATATTGATTGAATCAAACAAGTATAAACACCATTAAAACTCTAAATCCATTTAAATCCATCAGTCAAAGGAGTCATTCATCATGGTATGCATTCCATGCAAATGTAAACTTGTTTAATTCAAAAACAATAAGACATTCTATTCACCTCATGTGAATTAGGCTCCTCTTATTGTTACCAAGACTATTTGTCATGCAATAACATTCAAATTACATTTTGCTTCTTCCTTAATGATTATAATCATTACGAAAAAAATGCCCATGGACCATTTATCAATTCAATTCATTCAATTTAACAAAAAACGGAGTGCTGGATCTTGAATTTCATTTCTTATTGATATTAATCGTTGAATTCAAAATTAGAGAGTGCCTCTCATCATTTCTCATTAGCAATGCTGTTCTTTTGACTCCAAACACACTTCTTGACACATTGATCATCAAATTAACACATGTGGCTAAACAACCTAGTATATTGATTGAATCAAACAAGTATAAACACCATTAAAACTCTAAATCCATTTAAATCCATCAGTCAAAGGAGTCAATCATCATGGTATGCATTCCATGCAAATGTAAACTTGTTTAATTCGAAAACAATAAGACATTCTATTCACCTCATGTGAATTAGGCTCCTCTTATTGTTACCAAGACTATTTGTCATGCAATAACTTTCAAATTACATTTTGCTTCTTCCTTAATGATTATAATCATTACGAAAAAAATGCCCATGGACCATCTATCAATTCAATTCATTCAATTTAACAAAAAACGGAGTGCTGGATCTTGAATTTCATTTCTTATTGATATTAATCGTTGAATTCAAAATTAGAGAGTGCCTCTCATCATTTCTCATTAGCAATGCTGTTCTTTTGACTCCAAACACACTTCTTGACACATTGATCAAGAAATTAACACATGTGGCTAAACCTAGTATATTGATTGAATCAAACAACTATAGATACCATTAAAACTCTAAATCCATTTTGTATCCATCAGTCAAAGTAGTCATTCATCCTGGTATGCATTCCATGCAAATGTGAACTTGTTTAATTCTGAAATAATAAGACATTCTATTCACCTCATGTGAATTAGGCTCCTCTTATTGTTACCAAGACTATTTGTCCTGCAATAACTTTCAAATTACATTTTGCCTCTTCCTTAATGATTATATTCATTACGCAAAAAATGCCCATGGACCGTCTATCAATTCACTTCATTCAATTTAACAAACAATGGAGTGCTTGATCTTGAATTTCATTTCTTATTGATATTAATTGTTGAATTCAAAATTAGAAAGTGCCTCGCATCATTTCTCATTAGCAATGCTGTTCTTTTGACTCCAAACACACTTCTTGACACATTGATCATGCAATTCATACATGTGGCGAAACAACCTAGTATATTGACTGAATCAAACAATTATGAACATGATTAAAACTCTAAATCCATTTAAATCCATCAATCAAAGGAGTCATTCATCATGGTTTCCATTCCGTACAAATGTGAACTAGTTTAATTCTGAACTAATAAGACATTCAATTCACCTCATGTGAATTAGGCTCCTCTTATTGTTACCAAGACTATTTTTCGTGAAATAACTTTCAAATTACATTTTGCTTCTTCCTTAATGATTATATTCATTATGAAAACAATGCCCACAGACCATCTATCACATGAATTCATTCAATTTAAAAAACAATGGAGTGCTTGATCTTGAATTTCATTTCTTATTGATATTAATTGTTGAATTCAAAATTAGAGAGTGCCTCCCATCATTTCTAATTAGCAATGCTGTTCTTTTGACTCCAAACACACTTCTTGACACATTGATCATGAAATTAACACATGTGGCTAAACAACCTAGTATATTGATTGAATCAAACAAGTATAAATAGCATTAAAACTCTAAATCCATTTAAATCCATCAGTCAAAGTAGTCATTCATCATGGTATGCATTCCATGCAAATGTGAACTTGTTTAATTCTGAAATAATAAGACATTCTATTCACCTCATGTGAATTAGGCTCCTCTTATTGTTACCAAGACTATTTTTCCTGGAATAACTCTCAAATTACATTTTGCTTCTTGCTTAATGATTATATTCATTATGAAAAAAATGCCCATGGACCATCTATCACATGAATTCATTCAATTTAACAAACAATGGAGTGCTTGATCATGAATTTCATTTCTTATTGATATTAATTGTTGAATTCAAAATTAGAAAGTGCCTCCCATCATTTCTCATTAGCAATGTTGTTCTTTTGACACCAACACACTTTTTGACACATTGATCATGAAATTAACACATGTGGCTAAACAACCTATTATATTGATTGAATCAAACAAGTATAAACACCATTAAAACTCTAAATCCATTTAAATCCATCAGTCAAAGGAGTCATTCATCATGGTATGCATTCCATGCAAATGTAAACTTGTTTAATTCTAAAACAATAAGACATTCTATTCACCTCATGTGAATTAGGCTCCTCTTATTGTTACCAAGACTATTTGTCATGCAATAACTTTCAAATTACATTTTGCTTCTTCCTCAATGATTATATTCATTACGAAAAAAATGCCCTTGGACCATCTATCAATTCAATTCATTCAATTTAACAAAAAACGGAGTGCTGGATCTTGAATTTCATTTCTTATTGATATTAATCATTGAATTCAAAATTAGAGAGTGCCTCTCATCATTTCTCATTAGCAATGCTGTTCTTTTGACTCCAAACACACTTCTTGACACATTGATCATCAAATTAACACATGTGGCTAAACAACATAGTATATTGATTGAATCAAGCAAAATATAAATACCATTACAACTCTAAATCCATTTATATCCATCAGTCAAAGTAGTCATTCATCATGGTATGCATTCCATGCAAATGTGAACTTGTTTAAATCTAAAATAATAAGACATTCTATTCACCTCATGTGAATTAGGCTCCTCTTATTGTTACCAAGACAATTTGTCCTGCAATAACTTTCAAATTACATTTTGCCTCTTCCTTAATGATTATATTCATTACGAAAAAAATGCCCATGGACCATCTATCAATTCAATTCATTCAATTTAACAAACAATGGAGTGCTTGATCTTGAATTTCATTTCTTATTGATATTAATTGTTGAATTCAAAATTAGAAAGTTCCTCGCATCATTTCTCATTAGCAATGCTGTTCTTTTGACTCCAAACACACTTCTTGATACATTGATCATGCAATTCACACATGTGGCGAAACAACCTAGTATATTGACTGAATCAAACAATTATGAACAGGATTAAAACTCTAAATCCATTTAAATCCATCAGTCAAAGGAGTCATTCATCATGGTTTCGATTCCGTACAAATGTGAACTAGTTTAATTCTGACATAATAAGACATTCAATTCACCACATGTGAATTAGGCTCCTCTTATTGTTACCAAGACTATTTTTCGTGGAATAACTTTCAAATTAGATTTTGCTTCTTCCTTATGATTATATTCATTATGAAAAGAATGCCCATGGACCATCTATCACATGAATTCATTCAATTTAACAAACAATGGAGTGCTTGATCATGAATTTCATTTCTTATTGATATTAATTGTTGAATTCAAAATTAGAAAGTGCCTCCCATCATTTCTCATTAGCAATGCTGTTCTTCTGACTCCAAACACAATTGTTGTCACATTGATCCTGAAATTAACACATGTGGCTAAACAACCATGTATATTCATTGAATCAAATAAGTACATGTGGCTAAATCCATTTTGTATCCATCAGTCAAAGTAGTCATTCATCATGGTATGCATTCCATGCAAATGTGAACTTGTTTAATTCTGAAATAATAAGATATTCTATTCACCTCATGTGAATTAGGTTCCTCTTATTTTTACCAAGACTATTTGTCATGCAATAACTTTTAAAGTACATTTTGCTTCCTCCTTAATGATTATATTCATTATGAAAAAAATGCCCATGGACCATCTATCAATTCAATTCACTCATTTTAATTTCATTTCTTATTGATATTAATTGTTGAATTCAAAATTAGAAGGTGCCTCCCATCATTTCTCATTAGCAATGCTGTTCTTTTGACACCAAACACACTTTTTGACACATTGATCATGAAATTAACACATGTGGCTAAACAACCTAGTATATTGATTGAATCAAACAAGTATAAACACCATTAAAACTCTAAATCTATTTAAATCCATCAGTCAAAGGAGTCATTCATCATGGTTTCCATTCCGTACAAATGTGAACTAGTTTAAAGCTGAAATAATAAGACATTCAATTCACCTCATGTGAATTAGGCTCCTCTAATTGTTACCAAGACTATTTTTCGTGCAATAACTTTCAAATTACATTTTGCTTCTTCCTTAATGATTATATTCATTATGAAAAAAATGCCCACTGACCATCTATCACATGAATTCATTCAATTTAAAAAACAATGGAGTGCTTGATCTTGAATTTCATTTCTTATTGATATTAATTGTTGAATTCAAAATTAGAGAGTGCCTCCCATCATTTCTCATTAGCTATGCTGTTCTTTTGACTCCAAACACACTTCTTGACACATTGAACAAGAAATTAACACATGTGGCTAAACTTAGTATATTGATTGAATCAAACAACTATAAATACCATTAAAACTCTAAATCCATTTTGCATGCATCAGTCAAAGTAGTCATTCATCATGGTATGCATTCCATGCAAATGTGAACTTGTTTAATTCTGAAATAATAAGACATTCTATTCACCTCATGTGAATTAGGTTCCTCTTATTTTTATCAAGACTATTTGTCATGCAATAAATTTTAAATTAGATTTTGCTTCCTCCTTAATGATTATATTCATTATGAAAAAAATGCCCATGGACCATCTATCAATTCAATTCACTCATTTTAACAAACAATGGAGTGCTTGATCTTGAATTTCATTTCTTATTGATATTAATTGTTGAATTCAAAATTAGAGAGTGCCTCCCATCATTTCTCATTAGCAATGCTCTTCTTTTGACTCCAAACACACTTCTTGACACATTGATCATGAAATTAACACATGTGGCTAAACCTAGTATATTGATTGAATCAAACAAGTATAAATACCATTAAAACTCTAAATCCATTTAAATCCATCAGTCAAAGTAGTCATTCATCATGGTATGCATTCCATGCAAATGTGAACTTGTTTAATTCTAAAATAATAAGACATTCTATTCACCTCATGTGAATTAGGTTCCTCTTATTTTTATCAAGACTATTTGTCATGCAATAAATTTTAAATTACATTTTGCTTCCTCCTTAATGATTATATTCATTATGAAAAAAATGCCCATGGACCATCTATCAATTCAATTCACTCATTTTAACAAACAATGGAGTGCTTGATCTTGAATTTCATTTCTTATTGATATTAATTGTTGAATTCAAAATTAGAGAGTGCCTCCCATCATTTCTCATTAGCAATGCTGTTCTTTTGACTCCAAACACACTTCTTGACACATTGATCAAGAAATTAACACATGTGGCTAAACCTAGTATATTGATTGAATCAAACAACTATAGATACCATTAAAACTCTAAATCCATTTTGTATCCATCAGTCAAAGTAGTCATTCATCCTGGTATGCATTCCATGCAAATGTGAACTTGTTTAATTCTGAAATAATAAGACATTCTATTCACCTCATGTGAATTAGGTTCCTCTTACTTTTACCAAGACTATTTGTCATGCAATAACTTTTAAATTACATTTTGCTTCCTCCTTAATGATTATATTCATTATGAAAAAAAATGCCCATGGACCATCTATCAATTCAATTCACTCATTTTAACAAACAATGGAGTGCTTGATCTTCAATTTCATTTCTTATTGATATTAATTGTTGAATTCAAAATTAGAAAGTGCCTCCCATCATTTCTCATTAGCAATGCTGTTCTTTTGACACCAAACACACTTTTTGACACATTGATCATGAAATTAACACATGTGGCTAAACAACCTAGTATATTGATTGAATCAAACAAGTATAAACACCATTAAAACTCTAAATCTATTTAAATCCAACAGTCAAAGGAGTCATTCATCATGGTTTCCATTCCGTAGAAATGTGAACTAGTTTAATTCTGAAATAATAAGACATTCAATTCACCACATGTGAATTAGGCTCCTCTTATTGTTACGAAGACTATTTTTCGGGCAATAACTTTCAAATTATATTTTGCTTCTTCCTTAATGATTATATTCATTATGAAAAGAATGCCCATGGACCATCTATCACATGAATTCATTCAATTTAACAAACAATAGAGTGCTTGATCATGAATTTCATTTCTTATTGATATTAATTGTTGAATTCAAAATTAGAAAGTGCCTCCCATCATTTCTCATTAGCAATGCTGTTCTTCTGACTCCAAACACAATTTTTGTCACATTGATCCTGAAATTAACACATGTGGCTAAACAACCATGTATATTCATTGAATCAAATAAGTATAAATACCATTAAACTCCAAATCCATTTAAATCCATCGATCAAAGGAGTCATTCATCATGGTTTCCATTCCGTACAAATGTGAACTATATGAATTCTGAAATAATAAGACATTCAAGTCACCTCATGTGAATTAGGCTCCTCTCAATGTTACCAAGACTATATTTCGTGCAATAACTTTCAAATTACATTTTGCTTCTTCCTTAATCATTATATTCATTACGAAAAAAATGTCCACAGACCATCTATCACATGAATTCATTCAATTTAAAAAACAATGGAGTGCTTGATCTTGAATTTTATTTCTTATTGATATTAATTGTTGAATTAAAAATTAGAGAGTGCCTCCCATCATTTCTAATTAGCAATGCTGTTCTTTTGACTCCAAACACACTTCTTGACACATTGATCATGAAATTAACACATGTGGCTAAACAACTAGTATATTGATTGAATCAAACAAGTATAAACACCATTAAAACTCTAAATCCATTTAAATCCATCAGTCAAAGGAGTCATTCATCATGGTATGTATTCCATGCAAATGTAAACTTGTTTAATTCTAAAACCATAAGACATTCTATTCACCTCATGTGAATTAGGCTCCTCTTATTGTTACCAAGACTATTTGTCATGCAATAACTTTCAAATTACATTTTGCTTCTTCCTTAATGATTATATTCATTACGAAAAAAATGCCCATGGACCATCTATCAATTCAATTCATTCAATTTAACAAAAAATGGAGTGCTGGATCTTGAATTTCATTTCTTATTGATATTAATCGTTGAATTCAAAATTAAAGAGTGCCTCTCATCATTTCTCATTAGCAATGCTGTTCTTTTGACTCCAAACACACTTCTTGACACATTGATCATCAAATTAACACGTGTGGCTAAACAACCTAGTATATTGATTGAATCAAACAAAATATAAATACCATTACAACTCTAAATCCATTTAAATCCATCAGTCAAAGTAGTCATTCATCGTGGTATGCATTCCATGCAAATGTGAACATGTTTAATTCTGAAATAATAAGACATTCTATTCACCTCATGTGAATTAGGTTCCTCTTATTTTTGCCAAGACTATTTGTCATGCATTAACTTTTAAATTACATTTTGCTTCCTCCTTAATGATTATATTCATTATGAAAAAAATGCCCATGGACCATCTATCAATTCAATTCACTCATTTTAACAAACAATGGAGTGCTTGATCTTGAATTTCATTTCTTATTGATATTAATTGTTGAATTCAAAATTAGAAGGTGCCTCCCATCATTTCTCATTAGCAATGCTGTTCTTTTGACACCAAACACACTTTTTGACACATTGATCATGAAATTAACACATGTGGCTAAACAACCTAGTATATTGATTGAATCAAACAAGTATAAACACCATTAAAACTCTAAATCTATTTAAATCCATCAGTCAAAGGAGTCATTCATCATGGTTTCCATTCCGTACAAATGTGAACTTGTTGAATTCTGAAAAAATAAGAAATTCAAGTCACCTCAAGTGAATTAGGCTCCTCTCATTGTTACCAAGACTATATTTCGTGCAATAACTTTCAAATTACATTTTGCTTCTTCCTTAATCATTATATTCATTACGAAAAAAATGCCCATGGACCATCTATCACATGAATTAATTAATTTAACAAACAATGGCGTGCTTGATCTTGAATTTCATTTCTTATTGATATTAATTGTTGAATTCAAAATTAGAAAGTGCGTCCCATCATTTCTCATTAGCAATGCTGTTCTTTTGACACCAAACACACTTTTTGACACATTGATCATGAAATTAACACATGTGGCTAAACAACTAGTATATTGATTGAATCAAACAAGTATAAACAATATTAAAACTCTAAATCCATTTAAATCCATCAGTCAAAGGAGTCATTCATCATGATATGCATTCCATGCAAATGTAAACTTGTTTAATTCTAAAACCATAAGACATTCTATTCACCTCATGTGAATTAGGCTCCTCTTATTGTTACCAAGAGTATTTGTCATGCAATAACTTTCAAATTACATTTTGCTTCTTCCTTAATGATTATATTCATTACGAAAAAAATGCCCCTGGACCATCTATCAATTCAATTCATTCAATTTAACAAAAAATGGAGTGCTGGATCTTGAATTTCATTTCTTATTGATATTAATCGTTGAATTCAAAATTAAAGAGTGCCTCTCATCATTTCTCATTAGCAATGCTGTTCTTTTGACTCCAAACACACTTCTTGACACATTGATCATCAAATTAACACGTGTGGCTAAACAACCTAGTATATTGATTGAATCAAACAAAATATAAATACCATTACAACTCTAAATCCATTTAAATCCATCAGTCAAAGTAGTCATTCATCGTGGTATGCATTCCATGCAAATGTGAACATGTTTAATTCTGAAATAATAAGACATTCTATTCACCTCATGTGAATTAGGTTCCTCTTATTTTTGCCAAGACTATTTGTCATGCATTAACTTTTAAATTACATTTTGCTTCCTCCTTAATGATTATATTCATTATGAAAAAAATGCCCATGGACCATCTATCAATTCAATTCACTCATTTTAACAAACAATGGAGTGCTTGATCTTGAATTTCATTTCTTATTGATATTAATTGTTGAATTCAAAATTAGAAGGTGCCTCCCATCATTTCTCATTAGCAATGCTGTTCTTTTGACACCAAACACACTTTTTGACACATTGATCATGAAATTAACACATGTGGCTAAACAACCTAGTATATTGATTGAATCAAACAAGTATAAACACCATTAAAACTCTAAATCTATTTAAATCCATCAGTCAAAGGAGTCATTCATCATGGTTTCCATTCCGTACAAATGTGAACTAGTTTAAAGCTGAAATAATAAGACATTCAATTCACCTCATGTGAATTGGGCTCCTCTTATTGTTACCAAGACTATTTTTCGTGCAATAACTTTCAAATTACATTTTGCTTCTTCCTTAATGATTATATTCATTACGAAAAAAATGCGCATGGACCATCTATCAATTCAATTCATTCAATTTAAAAAACAATGGAGTGCTTGATCTTGAATTTCATTTCTTATTGATATTAATTGTTGAATTCAAAATTAGAAAGTGCCTCCCATCATTTCTCATTAGCAATGCTGTTCTTTTGACTCCAAACACACTTCTTGACACATTGATCATGCAATTCACACATGTGGCAAAATAACCTAGTATATTGACTGAATCAAACAATTATGAACAGGATTAAAATCCTAAATCCATTTAAATCCATCAGTCAAAGGAGTCATTCATCATGGTTTCCATTCCGTACAAATGTGAACTAGTTTAAAGCTGAAATAATAAGACATTCAATTCACCTCATGTGAATTGGGCTCCTCTTATTGTTACCAAGACTATTTTTCGTGCAATAACTTTCAAATTACATTTTGCTTCTTCCTTAATGATTATATTCATTATGAAAAAAATGCCCACGGACCATATATCACATGAATTCATTCAATTTAACAAACAATGGAGTGCTTGATCTTGAATTTCATTTCTTATTGATATTAATTGTTGAATTCAAAATTAGAAAGTTCCTCCCATCATTTCTCATTAGCAATGCTGTTCTTTTGACTCCAAACACACTTCTTGTCACATTGATCATGCAATTCACACATGTCGCAAAATAACCTAGTATATTGACTGAATCAAACAATTATGAACATGATTAAAAATCTAAATCCATTTAAATCCATCAGTCAAAGGAGTCATTCATCATGGTTTCCATTCCGTACAAATGTGAACTAGTTTCAAGCTGAAATAATAAGACATTCAATTCACATCATGTGAATTAGGCTCCTCTTATTGTTACCAAGACTATTTTTCGTGCAATAACCTTCAAATTACATTTTGCTTCTTTTTTAATGATTATATTCATTATGAAAAAAATGCCCACGGACCATATATCACATGAATTCATTCAATTTAACAAACAATGGAGTGCTTGATCTTGAATTTCATTTCTTATTGATATTAATTGTTGAATTCAAAATTAGAGAGTGTCTCCCATCAATTCTCATTAGCAATGCTGTTCTTTTGACTGCAAACACACTTCTTGACACATTGATCATAAAATTAACACATGTGGCTAATCCTAGTATATTGATTGAATCAAACAAGTATAAATACCATTAAAACTCTAAATCCATTTAAATCCATCAGTCAAAGTAGTCATTCATCATGGTATGCATTCCATGGAAATGTGAAGTTGTTTAATTCTGAAATAATAAGACATTCTATTCACCTCATGTGAATTAGGCTCCTCTTATTTTTACCAAGACTATTTGTCATGCAATAACTTTCAAATTACATTTTGCTTCCTCCTTAATGATTATATTCATTATGAAAAAAATTCCCATGGACCATCTATCAATTCAATTCATTCATTTTAACAAACAATGGAGTGCTTGATCTTGAATTTCATTTCTTATTGATATTAATTGTTGAATTCAAAATTAGAAAGTGCCTCCCATCATTTCTCATTAGCAATGCTGTTCTTTTGACACTAAACACACTTTTTGACACATTGATCATGAAATTAACACATGTGGCTAAACAACCTAGTATATCGATTGAATCAAACAAGTATAAAAACCATTAAAACTCTAAATCCATTTAAATCCATCAGTAAAAGAAGTCATTCATCATGGTATGCATTCCATGCAAATGTAAACTTGCTTAATTCTAAAAAAATAAGACATTCTATTCACCTCACGTGAATTATGCTCCTCTTATTGTTACCATGACTATTTTTCATGCAATAACTTTCAAATTACATTTTGCTTCTTCCTTAATGATTATATTCATTACAAAAAAAATGCCCATGGACCATCTATCAATTCAATTCATTCAATTTAACAAAAGACGGAGTGCTGGATCTTGAATTTCATTTCTTATTGATATTAATCGTTGAATTCAAAATTAGAGAGTGCCTCTCATCATTTCTCATTAGCAATGCTGTTCTTTTGACTCCAAACACACTTCTTGACACATTGATCATCAAATTAACACATGTGGCTAAATAACATAGTATATTGATTGAATCAAGCAAAATATAAATACCATTACAACTCTAAATCCATTTATATCCATCAGTCAAAGTAGTCATTCATCATGGTATGCATTCCATGCAAATGTGAACTTGTTTAATTCTAAAATAATAAGACATTCTATTCACCTCATGTGAATTAGGCTCCTCTTATTGTTACCAAGACTATTTGTCCTGCAATAACTTTCAAATTAAATTTTGCCTCTTCCTTAATGATTATAGTCATTACGAAAAAAATGCCCACGGACCGTCTATCAATTCAATTCATTCAATTTAACAAACAATGGAGTGCTTGATCTTGAATTTCATTTCTTATTGATATTAATTGTTGAATTCAAAATTAGAAAGTGCCTCGCATCATTTCTCATTAGCAATGCTGTTCTTTTGACTCCAAACACACTTCTTGACTCATTGATCATGCAATTCACAGATGTGGCGAAACAACCTAGTATATTGACTGAATCAAACAATTATGAACAAGATTAAAACTCTAAATCCATTTAAATCCATCAATCAAAGGAGTCATTCATCATGGTTTCCATTCCGTAC
The DNA here is from genome assembly GCA_037897445.1 of Ceriops zippeliana. Taxonomy (NCBI): domain Eukaryota; kingdom Viridiplantae; phylum Streptophyta; class Magnoliopsida; order Malpighiales; family Rhizophoraceae; genus Ceriops; species Ceriops zippeliana. The sequence goes on from JBAPLH010001023.1 coordinate 23,175, forward strand.
AAAGGTGAACTAGTTTAATTCTGAAATAATAAGACATTCAATTCACTATATGTGAATTAGGCTCCTCTTATTGTTACCAAGACTATTTTTCGTGCAATAACTTTCAAATTACATTTTGCTTCTTCCTTAATGATTATATTCATTATGAAAAAAATGCCCACAGACCATCTATCACATGAATTCATTCAATTTAAAAAACAATGGAGTGCTTGAACTTGAATTTCCTTTCTTATTGATATTAATTGTTGAATTCAAAATTAGAGAGTGCCTCCCATCATTTCTCATTAGCAATGCTGTTCTTTTGACTCCAAACACACTTCTTGACACATTGATCATGAAATTAACACATGTGGCTAAAGAACCTAGTATATTGATTGAATCAAACAAGTATAAATAGCATTAAAAACTCTAAATCCATTTAAATCCATCAGTCAAAGTAGTCATTCATCATGGTATGCATTCCATGCAAATGTGAACTTGTTTAATTTTGAAATAATAAGACATTCTATTCACCTCATGTGAATCAGGCTCCTCTTATTTTTACCAAGACTATTTGTCATGCAATAACTTTCAAATTACATTTTGCTTCTTCATTAATGATTATATTCATTATGAAAAAAATGCCCATGGACCATCTATCACATGAATTCATTCAATTTGACAAACAATGGAGTGCTTCATCTTGAATTTCATTTCTTATTGATATTAATTGTTAAATTTAAAATTAGAGATTGCCTCCCTTCATTCCTCATTAGCAATGCTGTTCTTTTGACTTCAAACCCACTTCTTGACACATTGATCATGAAATTAACGCATGTGGCTAAACAACTTAGTACATTGATTGAATCAAACAATTATGAACAGGATTAAAACTCTAAATCCATTTAAATCCATCAGTTAAAGGAGTCATTCATCATGGTTTCGATTCCGTACAAATGTGAACTAGTTTAATTCTGAAATAATAAGACATTCAATTCACCACATGTGAATTAGGCTCCTCTTATTGTTACCAAGACTATTTTTCGTGGAATAACTTTCAAATTACATTTTGCTTCTTCCTTAATGATTATATTCATTATGAAAAAAAAATGCCCATGGACCATCTATCACATGAATTCATTCAATTTAACAAACAATAGAGTGCTTGATCATGAATTTCATTTCTTATTGATATTAATTGTTGAATTCAAAATTATAAAGTGCCTCCCATCATTTCTCATTGGCAATGCTCTTCTTTTGTCTCCAATCACACTTTTTGTCATATTGATCCTGAAATTAACACATGTGGCTAAACAACCTTGGATATTCAATGAATCAAACAAGTATAAATACCATTAAACTCCAAATCCATTTAACTCCATTAGTCAAAGGAGTCATTCATCATGCTATGCATTCCGCACAAATGTGAACTTGTTTAATTCTCAAACAATAAGACATTCAATTCACCTCATGTGAATTAGGCTCCTCTCATTGTTACCAAGACTATTTTTCGTGCAATAACTTTCAAATTACATTTTGCTTCTTCCTTAATCATAATATTCATTACGAAAAAAAATGCCTATGGACCATCTATCACATGAATTCATTCAATTTAACAAACAATGGAGTGCTTGATCTTGAATTTCATCTCTTATTGATATTAATTGTTGAATTCAAAATTAGAGAGTGCTTCCCATCATTTCTCATCAGCAATGCTGTTCTTTTGACACCAAACACACTTTTTGACACATTGATCATGAAATTAACACATGTGGCTAAACAACCTAATATATTGATTGAATCAAACAAGTATGAACACCATAAAAACACTAAATCCATTTTAAATCCATCAGTCAAAGGAGTCATTCATCATGGTATGCATTCCATGCAAATGTGAACTTGTTGAATTCTAAAACAATAAGACATTCTATTCACCTCATGTGAATTAGGCTCCTCTTATTGTTACCAAGACTATTTGTCATGCAATAACTTTCAAATTACATTTTGCTTCTTCCTTAATGACTATATTTATTACGAAAAAAATGCCCATGGACCTTCTATCAATTCAATTCATTCAATTTAAAAAAAAAACGGAGTGCTTGATCTTGAATTTCATTTATTATTGGTATTAATCGTTGAATTCAAAATTAGAGAGTGCCTCTCATCATTTCTCATTAGCAATGCTGTTCTTTTGACTCCAAACACACTTCTTAACACATTGATCATGAAATTAACACATGTGGCTAAACAACATAGTATATTGATTGAATCAAACAAGTATAAATACCATTAAAACTCTAAATACATTTAAATCCATCAGTCAAAGTAGTCATTCATCATGGTATGCATTCCATGCAAATGTGAACTTGTTTAATTCTGAAATAATAAGACATTCTATTCACCTCATGTGAATTAGGCTCCTCTTATTTTTACTAAGACTATTTGTCATGCAATAACTTCCAAATTACATCTTGCTTCCTCCTTAATGATTATATTCATTATGAAAAAAATCCCCATGGACCATCTATCAAATCAATTCAATCATTTTAACAAACAAAGGAGTGCTTGATCTTGAATTTCATTTCTTATTGATATTAATTGTTGAATTCAAAATTAGAAAGTGCCTCCCATCATTTCTCATTAGCAATGCTGTCCTTTTGACTCCAAACACACTTCTTGACACATTGATCATGAAATTAACACATGTTGCTAAACAACCTAGTATATTGATTGAATCAAATAATTATGAACAGGATTAAAACTCTAAATCCATTTAAATCCATCAATCAAAGGAGTCATTCATCATGGTTTCCATTCCGTACAAAGGTGAACTAGTTTAATTCTGAAATAATAAGACATTCAATTCACTATATGTGAATTAGGCTCCTCTTATTGTTACCAAGACTATTTTTCGTGCAATAACTTTCAAATTACATTTTGCTTCTTCCTTAATGATTATATTCATTATGAAAAAAATGCCCACAGACCATCTATCACATGAATTCATTCAATTTAAAAAACAATGGAGTGCTTGAACTTGAATTTCCTTTCTTATTGATATTAATTGTTGAATTCAAAATTAGAGAGTGCCTCCCATCATTTCTCATTAGCAATGCTGTTCTTTTGACTCCAAACACACTTCTTGACACATTGATCATGAAATTAACACATGTGGCTAAAGAACCTAGTATATTGATTGAATCAAACAAGTATAAATAGCATTAAAACTCTAAATCCATTTAAATCCATCAGTCAAAGTAGTCATTCATCATGGTATGCATTCCATGCAAATGTGAACTTGTTTAATTTTGAAATAATAAGACATTCTATTCACCTCATGTGAATCAGGCTCCTCTTATTTTTACCAAGACTATTTGTCATGCAATAACTTTCAAATTACATTTTGCTTCTTCATTAATGATTATATTCATTATGAAAAAAATGCCCATGGACCATCTATCACATGAATTCATTCAATTTGACAAACAATGGAGTGCTTCATCTTGAATTTCATTTCTTATTGATATTAATTATTAAATTTAAAATTAGAGATTGCCTCTCTTCATTCCTCATTAGCAATGCTGTTCTTTTGACTTCAAACCCACTTCTTGACACATTGATCATGAAATTAACGCATGTGGCTAAACAACTTAGTACATTGATTGAATCAAACAATTATGAACAGGATTAAAACTCTAAATCCATTTAAATCCATCAGTTAAAGGAGTCATTCATCATGGTTTCGATTCCGTACAAATGTGAACTAGTTTAATTCTGAAATAATAAGACATTCAATTCACCACATGTGAATTAGGCTCCTCTTATTGTTACCAAGACTATTTTTCGTGGAATAACTTTCAAATTACATTTTGCTTCTTCCTTAATGATTATATTCATTATGAAAAAAATGCCCATGGACCATCTATCACATGAATTCATTCAATTTAACAAACAATAGAGTGCTTGATCATGAATTTCATTTCTTATTGATATTAATTGTTGAATTCAAAATTATAAAGTGCCTCCCATCATTTCTCATTGGCAATGCTCTTCTTTTGTCTCCAATCACACTTTTTGTCATATTGATCCTGAAATTAACACATGTGGCTAAACAACCTTGGATATTCAATGAATCAAACAAGTATAAATACCATTAAACTCCAAATCCATTTAACTCCATTAGTCAAAGGAGTCATTCATCATGCTATGCATTCCGCACAAATGTGAACTTGTTTAATTCTCAAACAATAAGACATTCAATTCACCTCATGTGAATTAGGCTCCTCTCATTGTTACCAAGACTATTTTTCGTGCAATAACTTTCAAATTACATTTTGCTTCTTCCTTAATCATAATATTCATTACGAAAAAAATGCCTATGGACCATCTATCACATGAATTCATTCAATTTAACAAACAATGGAGTGCTTGATCTTGAATTTCATCTCTTATTGATATTAATTGTTGAATTCAAAATTAGAGAGTGCTTCCCATCATTTCTCATCAGCAATGCTGTTCTTTTGACACCAAACACACTTTTTGACACATTGATCATGAAATTAACACATGTGGCTAAACAACCTAATATATTGATTGAATCAAACAAGTATGAACACCATAAAAACACTAAATCCATTTAAATCCATCAGTCAAAGGAGTCATTCATCATGGTATGCATTCCATGCAAATGTGAACTTGTTGAATTCTAAAACAATAAGACATTCTATTCACCTCATGTGAATTAGGCTCCTCTTATTGTTACCAAGACTATTTGTCATGCAATAACTTTCAAATTACATTTTGCTTCTTCCTTAATGACTATATTTATTACGAAAAAAAAATGCCCATGGACCTTCTATCAATTCAATTCATTCAATTTAACAAAAAACGGAGTGCTTGATCTTGAATTTCATTTATTATTGGTATTAATCGTTGAATTCAAAATTAGAGAGTGCCTCTCATCATTTCTCATTAGCAATGCTGTTCTTTTGACTCCAAACACGCTTCTTAACACATTGATCATGAAATTAACACATGTGGCTAAACAACATAGTAGTATATTGATTGAATCAAACAAGTATAAATACCATTAAAACTCTAAATACATTTAAATCCATCAGTCAAAGTAGTCATTCATCATGGTATGCATTCCATGCAAATGTGAACTTGTTTAATTCTGAAATAATAAGACATTCTATTCACCTCATGTGAATTAGGCTCCTCTTATTTTTACTAAGACTATTTGTCATGCAATAACTTCCAAATTACATCTTGCTTCCTCCTTAATGATTATATTCATTATGAAAAAAATGCCCATGGACCATCTATCAATTCAATTCAATCATTTTAACAAACAAAGGAGTGCTTGATCTTGAATTTCATTTCTTATTGATATTAATTGTTGAATTCAAAATTAGAAAGTGCCTCCCATCATTTCTCATTAGCAATGCTGTCCTTTTGACTCCAAACACACTTCTTGACACATTGATCATGAAATTAACACATGTTGCTAAACAACCTAGTATATTGATTGAATCAAATAATTATGAACAGGATTAAAACTCTAAATCCATTTAAATCCATCAGTCAAATGAGTCATTCATCATGGTTTCCATTCCGTACAAATGTGAATTAGCTTAATTTTGAAATAATAAGACATTCAATTCACCACATGTGAATTAGGCTCCTCTTATTGTTACCAAGACTATTTTTTGTGCAATAACTTTCAAATTACATTTTGCTTCTTCGTTAATGATTATATTCATTGCAAAAAAAAAGCCCATGGACCATCTATTAATTCAATTCAATCAATTTAACAAACAATGGAGTGCTTGATCTTGAATTTCATTTCTTATTGATATTAATTGTTGAATTCAAAATTAGAGAGTGCCTCCCATCATTTCTCAGTAGCAATGCTGTTCTTTTGACTCCAAACACACTTCTTGACACATTGATCATGAAATTAACACATGTGGCTAAACAACCTTGTATATTCATTGAATCAAACAAGTATAAATACCATTAAACTCCAAATCCATTTAAATCCATTAGTCAAAGGAGTCATTCATCATGGTATGCATTCCGTACAAATGTGAACTTGTTTAATTCTGAAACAATAAGACATTCAATTCACCTCATGTGAATTAGGCTCCTCCCATTGTTACCAAGACTATTTGTCATGCAATAACATTCAAATTACAGTTTGCTTCCTTCTCAATGATTATATTCATTATGAAAAAAATGCCCATGGACCATCTATCAATTCAATTCAATCATTTTAACAAACAATGGAGTGCTTGATCTTGAATTTCATTTCTTATTGATATTAATTTTGAATTCAAAATTAGAAAGTGCCTGCCATCATTTCTCATTAGCAATGCTGTTCTTTTGACACTAAACACACTTTTCGACACATTGATCATGAAATTAACACATGTAGCTAAACAACCTAGTATATTGATTGAATCAAACAAGTATAAACACCATAAAAACACTAAATCCATTTAAGTCCATCAGTCAAAGTAGTCATTCATCATGGTATGCATTCCATGCAAATGTGAACTTGTTTAATTCTAAAATAATAAGACATTCTATTCACCTCATGTGAATTAGTCTCCTTTTATTGTTACCAAGACTATTTGTCATGTAATAACTTTCAAATTACATTTTGCTTCTTCCTTAATAATTATATTCATTACGAATAAAATGCCCATGGACCGTCTATCAATTCAATTCATTCAATTTAACAAACACTGGACTGCTTAATCTTGAATTTCATTTCTTATTGATATTAATTGTTGAATTCAAAATTAGAAAGTGCCTCCCATCATTTCTCATTAGCAATGCGGTTCTTTTGACTCCAAACACACTTTTTGCACATTGATCCTGAAATTAAAAGATGTGGCTAAACAACCAAGTATATTCATTGAATCAAACAAGTATAAATAGCATGAAAACTCTAAATCCATTTAAATCCATCAGTCAAAGGGTTCATTCATCATGGTTTCCATTCCGTACAAATGTGAACTAGTTTAATTCTGAAATAATAAGACATTCAATTCACCTAATATGAATTAGGCTCCTCTTATTGTTACCAAGACTATTTTTCGTGCAATAGCTTTCAAATTACATTTTGCTTCTTCCTTAATGATTGTATTCATTATGAAAAAAATGTCAATGGACCATCTATCACATGAATTCATTCAATTTAACAAACAATGGACTGGTTGATCTTGAATTTCATTTCTTATTGATATTAATTGTTGAATTCAAAATTAGAAAGTGTCCCCATCATTTCTAATTAGCAATGCTGTTCTTTTGACTCCAAACACACTTCTTGACTCATTGATCATGCAATTCACAGATGTGGCGAAACAACCTAGTATATTGACTGAATCAAACAATTATGAACAAGATTAAAACTCTAAATCCATTTAAATCCATCAATCAAAGGAGTCATTCATCATGGTTTCCATTCCGTACAAAGGTGAACTAGTTTAATTCTGAAATAATAAGACATTCAATTCACTATATGTGAATTAGGCTCCTCTTATTGTTACCAAGACTATTTTTCATGCAATAACTTTCAAATTACATTTTGCTTCTTCCTTAATGATTATATTCATTATGAAAAAAATGCCCACAGACCATCTATCACATGAATTCATTCAATTTAAAAAACAATGGAGTGCTTGAACTTGAATTTCCTTTCTTATTGATATTAATTGTTGAATTCAAAATTAGAGAGTGCCTCCCATCATTTCTCATTAGCAATGCTGTTCTTTTGACTCCAAACACACTTCTTGACACATTGATCATGAAATTAACACATGTGGCTAAAGAACCTAGTATATTGATTGAATCAAACAAGTATAAATAGCATTAAAACTCTAAATCCATTTAAATCCATCAGTCAAAGTAGTCATTCATCATGGTATGCATTCCATGCAAATGTGAACTTGTTTAATTTTGAAATAATAAGACATTCTATTCACCTCATGTGAATCAGGCTCCTCTTATTTTTACCAAGACTATTTGTCATGCAATAACTTTCAAATTACATTTTGCTTCTTCATTAATGATTATATTCATTATGAAAAAAATGCCCATGGACCATCTATCACATGAATTCATTCAATTTGACAAACAATGGAGTGCTTCATCTTGAATTTCATTTCTTATTGATATTAATTGTTAAATTTAAAATTAGAGATTGCCTCCCTTCATTCCTCATTAGCAATGCTGTTCTTTTGACTTCAAACCCACTTCTTGACACATTGATCATGAAATTAACGCATGTGGCTAAACAACTTAGTACATTGATTGAATCAAACAATTATGAACAGGATTAAAACTCTAAATCCATTTAAATCCATCAGTTAAAGGAGTCATTCATCATGGTTTCGATTCCGTACAAATGTGAACTAGTTTAATTCTGAAATAATAAGACATTCAATTCACCACATGTGAATTAGGCTCCTCTTATTGTTACCAAGACTATTTTTCGTGGAATAACTTTCAAATTACATTTTGCTTCTTCCTTAATGATTATATTCATTATGAAAAAAATGCCCATGGACCATCTATCACATGAATTCATTCAATTTAACAAACAATAGAGTGCTTGATCATGAATTTCATTTCTTATTGATATTAATTGTTGAATTCAAAATTATAAAGTGCCTCCCATCATTTCTCATTGGCAATGCTCTTCTTTTGTCTCCAATCACACTTTTTGTCATATTGATCCTGAAATTAACACATGTGGCTAAACAACCTTGGATATTCAATGAATCAAACAAGTATAAATACCATTAAACTCCAAATCCATTTAACTCCATTAGTCAAAGGAGTCATTCATCATGCTATGCATTCCGCACAAATGTGAACTTGTTTAATTCTCAAAACAATAAGACATTCAATTCACCTCATGTGAATTAGGCTCCCTCTCATTGTTACCAAGACTATTTTTCGTGCAATAACTTTCAAATTACATTTTGCTTCTTCCTTAATCATAATATTCATTACGAAAAAAATGCCTATGGACCATCTATCACATGAATTCATTCAATTTAACAAACAATGGAGTGCTTGATCTTGAATTTCATCTCTTATTGATATTAATTGTTGAATTCAAAATTAGAGAGTGCTTCCCATCATTTCTCATCAGCAATGCTGTTCTTTTGACACCAAACACACTTTTTGACACATTGATCATGAAATTAACACATGTGGCTAAACAACCTAATATATTGATTGAATCAAACAAGTATGAACACCATAAAAACACTAAATCCATTTAAATCCATCAGTCAAAGGAGTCATTCATCATGGTATGCATTCCATGCAAATGTGAACTTGTTGAATTCTAAAACAATAAGACATTCTATTCACCTCATGTGAATTAGGCTCCTCTTATTGTTACCAAGACTATTTGTCATGCAATAACTTTCAAATTACATTTTGCTTCTTCCTTAATGACTATATTTATTACGAAAAAAATGCCCATGGACCTTCTATCAATTCAATTCATTCAATTTAACAAAAAACGGAGTGCTTGATCTTGAATTTCATTTATTATTGGTATTAATCGTTGAATTCAAAATTAGAGAGTGCCTCTCATCATTTCTCATTAGCAATGCTGTTCTTTTGACTCCAAACACGCTTCTTAACACATTGATCATGAAATTAACACATGTGGCTAAACAACATAGTATATTGATTGAATCAAACAAGTATAAATACCATTAAAACTCTAAATACATTTAAATCCATCAGTCAAAGTAGTCATTCATCATGGTATGCATTCCATGCAAATGTGAACTTGTTTAATTCTGAAATAATAAGACATTCTATTCACCTCATGTGAATTAGGCTCCTCTTATTTTTACTAAGACTATTTGTCATGCAATAACTTCCAAATTACATCTTGCTTCCTCCTTAATGATTATATTCATTATGAAAAAAATGCCCATGGACCATCTATCAATTCAATTCAATCATTTTAACAAACAAAGGAGTGCTTGATCTTGAATTTCATTTCTTATTGATATTAATTGTTGAATTCAAAATTAGAAAGTGCCTCCCATCATTTCTCATTAGCAATGCTGTCCCTTTTGACTCCAAACACACACTTCTTGACACATTGATCATGAAATTAACACATGTTGCTAAACAACCTAGTATATTGATTGAATCAAATAATTATGAACAGGATTAAAACTCTAAATCCATTTAAATCCATCAGTCAAATGAGTCATTCATCATGGTTTCCATTCCGTACAAATGTGAATTAGCTTAATTTTGAAATAAATAAGACATTCAATTCACCACATGTGAATTAGGCTCCTCTTATTGTTACCAAGACTATTTTTTGTGCAATAACTTTCAAATTACATTTTGCTTCTTCGTTAATGATTATATTCATTGCAAAAAAAAAGCCCATGGACCATCTATTAATTCAATTCAATCAATTTAACAAACAATGGAGTGCTTGATCTTGAATTTCATTTCTTATTGATATTAATTGTTGAATTCAAAATTAGAGAGTGCCTCCCATCATTTCTCAGTAGCAATGCTGTTCTTTTGACTCCAAACACACTTCTTGACACATTGATCATGAAATTAACACATGTGGCTAAACAACCTTGTATATTCATTGAATCAAACAAGTATAAATACCATTAAACTCCAAATCCATTTAAATCCATTAGTCAAAGGAGTCATTCATCATGGTATGCATTCCGTACAAATGTGAACTTGTTTAATTCTGAAACAATAAGACATTCAATTCACCTCATGTGAATTAGGCTCCTCCCATTGTTACCAAGACTATTTGTCATGCAATAACATTCAAATTACAGTTTGCTTCCTTCTCAATGATTATATTCATTATGAAAAAAATGCCCATGGACCATCTATCAATTCAATTCAATCATTTTAACAAACAATGGAGTGCTTGATCTTGAATTTCATTTCTTATTGATATTAATTTTGAATTCAAAATTAGAAAGTGCCTGCCATCATTTCTCATTAGCAATGCTGTTCTTTTGACACTAAAACACACTTTTCGACACATTGATCATGAAATTAACACATGTAGAAACAACCTAGTATATTGATTGAATCAAACAAGTATAAACACCATAAAAACACTAAATCCATTTAAGTCCATCAGTCAAAGTAGTCATTCATCATGGTATGCATTCCATGCAAATGTGAACTTGTTTAATTCTAAAATAATAAGACATTCTATTCACCTCATGTGAATTAGTCTCCTTTTATTGTTTACCAAGACTATTTGTCATGTAATAACTTTCAAATTACATTTTGCTTCTTCCTTAATAATTATATTCATTACGAATAAAATGCCCATGGACCGTCTATCAATTCAATTCATTCAAATTTAACAAACACTGGACTGCTTAATCTTGAATTTCATTTCTTATTGATATTAATTGTTGAATTCAAAATTAGAAAGTGCCTCCCATCATTTCTCATTAGCAATGCGGTTCTTTTGACTCCAAACACACTTTTTGCACATTGATCCTGAAATTAAAAGATGTGGCTAAACAACCAAGTATATTCATTGAATCAAACAAGTATAAATAGCATGAAAACTCTAAATCCATTTTAAATCCATCAGTCAAAGGGTTCATTCATCATGGTTTCCATTCCGTACAAATGTGAACTAGTTTAATTCTGAAATAATAAGACATTCAATTCACCTAATATGAATTAGGCTCCTCTTATTGTTACCAAGACTATTTTTCGTGCAATAGCTTTCAAATTACATTTTGCTTCTTCCTTAATGATTGTATTCATTATGAAAAAAATGTCAATGGACCATCTATCACATGAATTCATTCAATTTAACAAACAATGGACTGGTTGATCTTGAATTTCATTTCTTATTGATATTAATTGTTGAATTCAAAATTAGAAAGTGTCCCCATCATTTCTAATTAGCAATGCTGTTCTTTTGACTCCAAACACACTTCTTGACACATTGATCATGAAATTAACACATGTGGCTAAACAACCTTGTATATTGATTGAATCAAACAAGTATAAACACCATTAAAACTCTAAATCCATTTAACTCCATCAGTCAAAGGAGTCATTCATCATGGTTTCCATTCCGTACAAATGTAAACTAGTTTAATTCTGAAATAATAAGACATTCATTTCACCTCATGTGAATTAGGTTCCTCTTATTGTTACCAAGACTATTTTTCGTGGAATAACTTTCAGATTACATTTTACTTCTTCCTTAATGATTATATTCATTATGAAAAAAAAAAAATCCCATGGACCATCTATCAATTCAATTCATTCAATTTAACAAACAATGGTGTGCTTGATCTTGAATTTCATTTCTTATTGATATTAATTGTTGAATTCAAAATTAGAGAGTGCCTCCCATCATTTCTCATTAGCAATGCTGTTCTTTTGACTCCAAAAACACTTTTTGACACATTGATCATGAAATTAACACATGTGGCTAAACAACCTAATGTATTGATTGAATCAAACAATTGTGAACAGGATTAAAATTCTAAATCCATTTAAATCCATCAGTCAAAGGAGTCATTCATCATGGTTTCCATTCCGTACAAATGTGAACTAGTTTAATTCTGAAATAATAAGACATTCAATTCACCTTATGTGAATTAGGCTTCTCTTATTGTTACCAAGACTATTTTTCGTGCAATAACTTTCAAATTACATTTTTCTTCTTCCGTAATGATTATATTCATTATGAAAAAAATGCCCATGGACCATCCATCACATGAATTCATTCAATTTAACAAACAATGGAGTCCTTCATCATGAATTTCATTTCTTATTGATATTAATTGTTGAATTCAAAATTAGAAAGTGCCTCCCATCATTTCTCAGTAGCAATGCTGTTCTTTTGACTCCAAACACTCTTCTTGACACATTGATCATGAAATTAACACATGTGGCTAAACAACCTAGTATATTGATTGAATCAAAGAAGTATAAATACCATTACAACTCTAAATCCATTTAAATCCATCAGTCAAAGCAGTCATTCATCATGGTATGCATTCCATGCAAATGTAAACTTGTTTCATTCTAAAAAAGTAAGACATTCTATTCACCTCATTTGAATTAGGCTCCTCTTATTGTTACCAAGACTATTTGTCATGCAATAACTTTCAAATTACATTTTGCTTCTTCCTTAATCATTATATTCATTATGAAAAAAATGCCCATGAACCGTCTATCAATTCAATTCATTCAATTCAAAAAACAATGGAGTGCTTGATCTTGAATTTCATTTCTTATTTATTTTAATTGTTGGATTCAAAATTAGAAAGTGCCTCCCATCATTTCTCATTAGCAACGCTATTCTTTTGACTCCAAACACACTTCTTGACACATTGATCATGAAATTAACACATGTGGCTAAACAACCTAGTATATTGATTGAATAAAACAAGTATAAACACCATTAAAACTCTAAATCCATTTAAATCCATCAGTCAAAGGTGTCATTCATCATGGTATGCATTCCATGCAAATGTGAACTTGTTTAATTCTAAAACAATAAGATATTCTGTTCACCTCATGTGAATTAGGCTCCGCTTATTGTTACCAAGACTATTTGTCATGCAATAACTTTCAAATTACATTTTGCTTCTTCCTTAATGATTATATTCATTATGAAAAAAATGCCCACAGACCATCTATCACATGAATTCATTCAATTTCAAAAACAATGGAGTACTTGAACTTGAATTTCATTTCTTATTGATATTAATTGTTGAATTCAAAATTAGAGAGTGCCTCCCATCATTTCTCAATAGCAATGCTGTTATTTTGACTCCAAACACACTTCTTGACACATTGATCATGAAAATTAACACATGTGGCTAAACAACCTTGTATATTGATTGAATCAAACAAGTATAAACACCATTAAAACTCTAAATCCATTTAAATCCATCAGTCAAAGGAGTCATTCATCATGGTTTCCATTCCGTACAAATGTGAACTAGTTTAATTCTGAAATAATAAGACATTCATTTCACCTCATGTGAATTAGGTTCCTCTTATTGTTACCAAGACTATTTTTTCGTGGAAATAACTTTCAGATTACATTTTACTTCTTCCTTAACGATTATATTCATTATGAAAAAACAAAAGCCCATGGACCATCTATCAATTCAATTCATTCAGTTTAACAAACAATGGTGTGCTTGATCTTGAATTTCATTTCTTATTGATTTTAATTGTTGAATTCAAAATTAGAAAGTGCCTCGCATCATTTCTCATTAGCAATGCTGTTCTTTTGACTCCAAACACACTTCTTGACACATTGATCATGAAATTAACACATGTGGCTAAACAACCTAATGTATTGATTGAATCAAACAATTGTGAACAGGATTAAAACTCTAAATCCATTTAAATCCATCAGTCAAAGGAGTCATTCATCATGGTTTCCATTCCGTACAAATGTGAACTAGTTTAATTCTGAAATAATAAGACATTCAATTCACCTCATGTGAATTAGGCTCCTCTTATTGTTACCAAGACTATTTTTCGTGCAATAATTTTCAAATTACATTTTCCTTCTTCCTTAATGATTATATTCATTATGAAAAAAATGCCCATGGACCATCTGTCACATGAATTCATTCAATTTGACAAACAATGGAGTCCTTGATCATGAATTTCATTTCTTATTGATTTTAATTGTTGAATTCAAAATTAGAAAGTGCCTCGCATCATTTCTCATTAGCAATGCTGTTCTTTTGACTCCAAACACACTTCTTGACACATTGATCATGAAATTAACACATGTGGCTAAACAACCTAATGTATTGATTGAATCAAACAATTGTGAACCGGATTAAAACTCTAAATCCATTTAAATCCATCAGTCAAAGGAGTCATTCATCATGGTTTCCATTTCATACAAATGTGAACTAGTTTAATTCTGATATAATAAGACATTCAATTCACCTCATGTGAATTAGGCTCCTCTTATTGTTACCAAGACTATTTTTCGTGCAATAACTTTCAAATTACATTTTCCTTCTTCCTTAATGATTATATTCATTATGAAAAAAATGCCCATGGACCATCTATCACATGAATTCATTCAATTTGACAAACAATGGAGTCCTTGATAATGAATTTCATTTCTTATTGATATTAATTGTTGAATTCAAAATTAGAAAGTGCCTCCCATCATTTATCAATAGCAATGCCGTTCTTTTGAATCCAAACACACGTCTTGACACATTGATCATGAAATTAACACATGTGGCTAAACAACCTAATGTATTGATTGAATCAAACAATTGTGAACAGGATTAAAACTCTAAATCCATTTAAATCCATCAGTCAAAGAAGTCATTCATCATGGTTTCCATTCCGTACAAATGTGAACTAGTTTAATTCTGAAATAATAAGACATTCAATTCACCTCATGTGAATTATGCTCCTTTTATTGTTACCAAGACTATTTTTCGTGCAATAACTTTC
The DNA here is from genome assembly GCA_037897445.1 of Ceriops zippeliana. Lineage (NCBI taxonomy): Eukaryota > Viridiplantae > Streptophyta > Magnoliopsida > Malpighiales > Rhizophoraceae > Ceriops > Ceriops zippeliana. The sequence goes on from JBAPLH010001023.1 coordinate 38,676, forward strand.
AAATTACATTTTCCTTCTTCCTTAATGATTATATTCATTATGAAAAAAATGCCCATGGACCATCTATCAATTCAATTCAATCATTTTAACAAACAAAGGAGTGCTTGATCTTGAATTTCATTTCTTATTGATTTTAATTGTTGAATTCAAAATTAGAAAGTGCCTCCCATCATTTCTCATTAGCAATGCTGTCCTTTTGACTCCAAACACACTTCTTGACACATTGATCATGAAATTAACACATGTTGCTAAACAACCTAGTATATTGATTGAATCAAACAATTATGAACAGGATTAAAACTCTAAATCCATTTAAATCCATCAGTCAAATGAGTCATTCATCATGGTTTCCATTCCGTACAAATGTGAATTAGCTTAATTTTGAAATAATAAGACATTCAATTCACCACATGTGAATTAGGCTCCTCTTATTGTTACCAAGACTATTTTTCGTGCAATAACTTTCAAATTACATTTTGCTTCTTCGTTAATGATTATATTCATTGCAAAAAAAAAAGCCCATGGACCATCTATTAATTCAATTCAATCAATTTAACAAACAATGGAGTGCTTGATCTTGAATTTCATTTCTTATTGATATTAATTGTTGAATTCAAAATTAGAGAGTGCCTCCCATCATTTCTCAGTAGCAATGCTGTTCTTTTGACTCCAAACACACTTCTTGACACATTGATCATGAAATTAACACATGTGGCTAAACAACCTTGTATATTCATTGAATCAAACAAGTATAAATACCATTAAACTCCAAATCCATTTAAATCCATTAGTCAAAGGAGTCATTCATCATGGTATGCATTCCGTACAAATGTGAACTTGTTTAATTCTGAAACAATAAGACATTCAATTCACCTCATGTGAATTAGGCTCCTCCCATTGTTACCAAGACTATTTGTCATGCAATAACTTTCAAATTACAGTTTGCTTCCTTCTCAATGATTATATTCATTATGAAAAAAATGCCCATGGACCATCTATCAATTCAATTCAATCATTTTAACAAACAATGGAGTGCTTGATCTTGAATTTCATTTCTTATTGATATTAATTGTTGAATTCAAAATTAGAAAGTGCCTGCCATCATTTCTCATTAGCAATGCTGTTCTTTTGACACTAAACACACTTTTCGACACATTGATCATGAAATTAACACATGTAGCTAAACAACCTAGTATATTGATTGAATCAAACAAGTATAAACACCATAAAAACACTAAATCCATTTAAGTCCATCAGTCAAAGGAGTCATTCATCATGGTATGCATTCCATGCAAATGTGAACTTGTTTAATTCTAAAATAATAAGACATTCTATTCACCTCATGTGAATTAGGCTCCTTTTATTGTTACCAAGATTATTTGTCATGTAATAACTTTGAAATTACATTTTGCTTCTTCGATAATAATTATATTCATTACGAATAAAATGCCCATGGACCGCCTATCAATTCAATTCATTCAATATAACAAACAATGGACTGCTTAATCTTGAATTTCATTTCTTACTGATATTAATTATTGAATTCAAAATTAGAGAGTGCCTCCCATCATTTCTCATTAGCAATGCTGTTCTTTTGACTCCAAACACACTTTTCGACACATTGATCATAAAATTAACACATGTGGCTAAACAACCTAGTATATTGATTGAATCAAACAAGTATAAATACCATTAAAACTCTAAATCCGTTTAAAATCCATCAGTCAAAGGAGTCATTCATCATGGTATGCATTCCATGCAAATGTGAACTTGTTCAATTCTAAAATAATAAGACATTCTATTCACCTCATGTGAATTAGTCTCCTTTTATTGTTACCAAGACTATTTGTCATGTAATAACTTTCAAATTACATTTTGCTTCTTCCTTAATAATTATATTCATTACGAATAAAATGCCCATGGACCGTCTATCAATTCAATTCATTCAATTTAACAAACAATGGACTGCTTAATCTTGAATTTCATTTCTTATTGATATTAATTGTTGAATTCAAAATTAGAAAGTGCCTCCCATCATTTCTCATTAGCAATGCGGTTCTTTTGACTCCAAACACACTTTTTGCACATTGATCCTGAAATTAAAAGATGTGGCTAAACAACCAAGTATATTCATTGAATCAAACAAGTATAAATAGAACGAAAACTCTAAATCCATTTAAATCCATCAGTCAAAGGGTTCATTCATCATGGTTTCCATTCCGTACAAATGTGAACTAGTTTAATTCTAAAATAATAAGACATTCAATTCACCAAATATGAATTAGGCTCCTCTTATTGTTACCAAGACTATTTTTCGTGCAATAACTTTCAAATTACATTTTGCTTCTTCCTTAATGATTGTATTTATTATGAAAAAAATGTCGATGGACCATCTATCACATGAATTCATTCAATTTAACAAACAATGGACTGGTTGATCTTGAATTTCATTTCTTATTGATATTAATTGTTGAATTCAAAATTAGAAAGTGCCTCCCATCATTTCTCATTAGCAACGCTATTCTTTTGACTCCAAACACACTTCTTGACACATTGATCAAGAAATTAACCCATGTGGCTAAACAACCTAGTATATTGATTGAATCAAACAAGTACAAATACCATTAAAACTCTAAATCCATTTAAATCCATCAATTCAAGTAGTCATTCATCATCGTATGCATTCCATGCAAATATGAACTTGTTTCATTCTAAAAAAGTAAGACATTCTATTCACCTCATTTGAATTAGGCTCCTCTTATTGTTACCAAGACTATTTGTCATGCAATAAATTTCAAATTACATTTTGCTTAAACCATAATGATTATATTCATTACGAAAAAAATGCCCATGAACCGTCTATCAATTCAATTCATTCAATTCAAAAAACAATGGAGTGCTTGATCTTGAATTTCATTTCTTATTGATTTTAATTGTTGAATTTAAAATTAGAAAGTGCCTCCCATCATTTCTCATTAGCAACGCTATTCTTTTGACTCCAAACACACTTCTTGACACATTGATCATGAAATTAACACATGTGGCTAAACAACCTAGTATATTGATTGAATAAAACAAGTATAAACACCATTAAAACTCTAAATCCATTTAAATCCATCAGTCAAAGGAGTCATTCATCATGGTATGCATTCCATGCAAATGTGAACTTGTTTAATTCTAAAACAATAAGATATTCTGTTCACCTCATGTGAATTAGGCTCCGCTTATTGTTACCAAGACTATTTGTCATGCAATAACTTTCAAATTACATTTTGCTTCTTCCTTAATGATTATATTCATTATGAAAAAAATGCCCACAGACCATCTATCACATGAATTCATTCAATTTAAAAAACAATGGAGTACTTGAACTTGAATTTCATTTCTTATTGATATTAATTGTTGAATTCAAAATTAGAGAGTGCCTCCCATCATTTCTCAATAGCAATGCTGTTATTTTGACTCCAAACACACTTCTTGACACATTGATCATGAAATTAACACATGTGGCTAAACAACCTTGTATATTGATTGAATCAAACAAGTATAAACACCATTAAAACTCTAAATCCATTTAAATCCATCAGTCAAAGGAGTCATTCATCATGGTTTCCATTCCGTACAAATGTGAACTAGTTTAATTCTGAAATAATAAGACATTCAATTCACCTCATGTGAATTAGGCTCCTCTTATTGTTACCAAGACTATTTTTCGTGCAATAACTTTCAAATTACATTTTCCTTCTTCCTTAATGATTATATTCATTATGAAAAAAATGCCCATGGACCATCTATCACATGAATTCATTCAATTTGACAAACAATGGAGTCCTTGATAATGAATTTCATTTCTTATTGATATTAATTGTTGAATTCAAAATTAGAAAGTGCCTCCCATCATTTATCAATAGCAATGCTGTTCTTTTGAATCCAAACACACGTCTTGACACATTGATCATGAAATTAACACATGTGGCTAAACAACCTAATGTATTGATTGAATCAAACAATTGTGAACAGGATTAAAACTCTAAATCCATTTAAATCCATCAGTCAAAGAAGTCATTCATCATGGTTTCCATTCCGTACAAATGTGAACTAGTTTAATTCTGAAATAATAAGACATTCAATTCACCTCATGTGAATTATGCTCCTTTTATTGTTACCAAGACTATTTTTCGTGCAATAACTTTCAAATTACATTTTCCTTCTTCCTTAATGATTATATTCATTATGAAAAAAATGCCCATGGACCATCTATCAATTCAATTCAATCATTTTAACAAACAAAGGAGTGCTTGATCTTGAATTTCATTTCTTATTGATTTTAATTGTTGAATTCAAAATTAGAAAGTGCCTCCCATCATTTCTCATTAGCAATGCTGTCCTTTTGACTCCAAACACACTTCTTGACACATTGATCATGAAATTAACACATGTTGCTAAACAACCTAGTATATTGATTGAATCAAACAATTATGAACAGGATTTAAAACTCTAAATCCATTTAAATCCATCAGTCAAATGAGTCATTCATCATGGTTTCCATTCCGTACAAATGTGAATTAGCTTAATTTTGAAATAATAAGACATTCAATTCACCACATGTGAATTAGGCTCCTCTTATTGTTACCAAGACTATTTTTTTGTGCAATAACTTTCAAATTACATTTTGCTTCTTCGTTAATGATTATATTCATTGCAAAAAAAAAGCCCATGGACCATCTATTAATTCAATTCAATCAATTTAACAAACAATGGAGTGCTTGATCTTGAATTTCATTTCTTATTGATATTAATTGTTGAATTCAAAATTAGAGAGTGCCTCCCATCATTTCTCAGTAGCAATGCTGTTCTTTTGACTCCAAACACACTTCTTGACACATTGATCATGAAATTAACACATGTGGCTAAACAACCTTGTATATTCATTGAATCAAACAAGTATAAAATACCATTAAACTCCAAATCCATTTAAATCCATTAGTCAAAGGAGTCATTCATCATGGTATGCATTCCGTACAAATGTGAACTTGTTTAATTCTGAAACAATAAGACATTCAATTCACCCTCATGTGAATTAGGCTCCTCCCATTGTTACCAAGACTATTTGTCATGCAATAACTTTCAAATTACAGTTTGCTTCCTTCTCAATGATTATATTCATTATGAAAAAAAATGCCCATGGACCATCTATCAATTCAATTCAATCATTTTAACAAACAATGGAGTGCTTGATCTTGAATTTCATTTCTTATTGATATTAATTGTTGAATTCAAAATTAGAAAGTGCCTGCCATCATTTCTCATTAGCAATGCTGTTCTTTTGACACTAAACACACTTTTCGACACATTGATCATGAAATTAACACATGTAGCTAAACAACCTAGTATATTGATTGAATCAAACAAGTATAAACACCATAAAAACACTAAATCCATTTAAGTCCATCAGTCAAAGGAGTCATTCATCATGGTATGCATTCCATGCAAATGTGAACTTGTTTAATTCTAAAATAATAAGACATTCTATTCACCTCATGTGAATTAGGCTCCTTTTATTGTTACCAAGATTATTTGTCATGTAATAACTTTGAAATTACATTTTGCTTCTTCGATAATAATTATATTCATTACGAATAAAATGCCCATGGACCGCCTATCAATTCAATTCATTCAATATAACAAACAATGGACTGCTTAATCTTGAATTTCATTTCTTACTGATATTAATTATTGAATTCAAAATTAGAGAGTGCCTCCCATCATTTCTCATTAGCAATGCTGTTCTTTTGACTCCAAACACACTTTTCGACACATTGATCATAAAATTAACACATGTGGCTAAACAACCTAGTATATTGATTGAATCAAACAAGTATAAATACCATTAAAACTCTAAATCCGTTTAAATCCATCAGTCAAAGGAGTCATTCATCATGGTATGCATTCCATGCAAATGTGAACTTGTTCAATTCTAAAATAATAAGACATTCTATTCACCTCATGTGAATTAGTCTCCTTTTATTGTTACCAAGACTATTTGTCATGTAATAACTTTCAAATTACATTTTGCTTCTTCCTTAATAATTATATTCATTACGAATAAAATGCCCATGGACCGTCTATCAATTCAATTCATTCAATTTAACAAACAATGGACTGCTTAATCTTGAATTTCATTTCTTATTGATATTAATTGTTGAATTCAAAATTAGAAAGTGCCTCCCATCATTTCTCATTAGCAATGCGGTTCTTTTGACTCCAAACACACTTTTTGCACATTGATCCTGAAATTAAAAGATGTGGCTAAACAACCAAGTATATTCATTGAATCAAACAAGTATAAATAGAACGAAAACTCTAAATCCATTTAAATCCATCAGTCAAAGGGTTCATTCATCATGGTTTCCATTCCGTACAAATGTGAACTAGTTTAATTCTAAAATAATAAGACATTCAATTCACCAAATATGAATTAGGCTCCTCTTATTGTTACCAAGACTATTTTTCGTGCAATAACTTTCAAATTACATTTTGCTTCTTCCTTAATGATTGTATTTATTATGAAAAAAATGTCGATGGACCATCTATCACATGAATTCATTCAATTTAACAAACAATGGACTGGTTGATCTTGAATTTCATTTCTTATTGATATTAATTGTTGAATTCAAAATTAGAAAGTGCCTCCCATCATTTCTCATTAGCAACGCTATTCTTTTGACTCCAAACACACTTCTTGACACATTGATCAAGAAATTAACCCATGTGGCTAAACAACCTAGTATATTGATTGAATCAAAGAAGTATAAATACCATTACAACTCTAAATCCATTTAAATCCATCAGTCAAAGCAGTCATTCATCATGGTATGCATTCCATGCAAATGTAAACTTGTTTCATTCTAAAAAAGTAAGACATTCTATTCACCTCATTTGAATTAGGCTCCTCTTATTGTTACCAAGACTATTTGTCATGCAATAACTTTCAAATTACATTTTGCTTCTTCCTTAATCATTATATTCATTATGAAAAAAATGCCCATGAACCGTCTATCAATTCAATTCATTCAATTCAAAAAAAAAATGGAGTGCTTGATCTTGAATTTCATTTCTTATTGATTTTAATTGTTGAATTCAAAATTAGAAAGTGCCTCCCATCATTTCTCATTAGCAACGCTATTCTTTTGACTCCAAACACACTTCTTGACACATTGATCATGAAATTAACACATGTGGCTAAACAACCTAGTATATTGATTGAATAAAACAAGTATAAACACCATTAAAACTCTAAATCCATTTAAATCCATCAGTCAAAGGAGTCATTCATCATGGTATGCATTCCATGCAAATGTGAACTTGTTTAATTCTAAAACAATAAGATATTCTGTTCACCTCATGTGAATTAGGCTCCGCTTATTGTTACCAAGACTATTTGTCATGCAATAACTTTCAAATTACATTTTGCTTCTTCCTTAATGATTATATTCATTATGAAAAAAATGCCCACAGACCATCTATCACATGAATTCATTCAATTTAAAAAACAATGGAGTACTTGAACTTGAATTTCATTTCTTATTGATATTAATTGTTGAATTCAAAATTAGAGAGTGCCTCCCATCATTTCTCAATAGCAATGCTGTTATTTTGACTCCAAACACACTTCTTGACACATTGATCATGAAATTAACACATGTGGCTAAACAACCTTGTATATTGATTGAATCAAACAAGTATAAACACCATTAAAACTCTAAATCCATTTAAATCCATCAGTCAAAGGAGTCATTCATCATGGTTTCCATTCCGTACAAATGTGAACTAGTTTAATTCTGAAATAATAAGACATTCAATTCACCTCATGTGAATTAGGCTCCTCTTATTGTTACCAAGACTATTTTTCGTGCAATAACTTCCAAATTACATTTTGCTTCTTCCTTAATGATTGTATTCATTATGAAAAAAATGTCGATGGACCATCTATCACATGAATTCATTCAATTTAACAAACAATGGACTGGTTGATCTTGAATTTCATTTCTTATTGATATTAATTGTGGAATTCAAAATTAGAAAGTGTCCCCATCATTTCTAATTAGCAATGCTGTTCTTTTGACTCCAAACACACTTCTTGACACATTGATCATGAAATTAACACATGTGGCTAAACAACCTTGTATATTGATTGAATCAAACAAGTATAAACACCATTAAAACTCTAAATCCATTTAACTCCATCAGTCAAAGGAGTCATTCATCATGGTTTCCATTCCGTACAAATGTAAACTAGTTTAATTCTGAAATAATAAGACATTCATTTCACCTCATGTGAATTAGGTTCCTCTTATTGTTACCAAGACTATTTTTCGTGGAATAACTTTCAGATTACATTTTACTTCTTCCTTAATGATTATGTTCATTATGAAAAAAAAAAATCCCATGGACCATCTATCAATTCAATTCATTCAATTTAACAAACAATGGTGTGCTTGATCTTGAATTTCATTTCTTATTGATATTAATTGTTGAATTCAAAATTAGAGAGTGCCTCCCATCATTTCTCATTAGCAATGCTGTTCTTTTGACTCCTAACACACTTTTTGACACATTGATCATGAAATTAACACATGTGGCTAAACAACCTAATGTATTGATTGAATCAAACAATTGTGAACAGGATTAAAATTCTAAATCCATTTAAATCCATCAGTCAAAGGAGTCATTCATCATGGTTTCCATTCCGTACAAATGTGAACTAGTTTAATTCTGAAATAATAAGACATTCAATTCACCTCATGTGAATTAGGCTTCTCTTATTGTTACCAAGACTATTTTTCGTGCAATAACTTTCAAATTACATTTTGCTTCTTCCCTAATGATTATATTCATTATGAAAAAAATGCCCATGGACCATCCATCACATGAATTCATTCAATTTAACAAACAATGGAGTCCTTCATCATGAATTTCATTTCTTATTGATATTAATTGTTGAATTCAAAATTAGAAAGTGCCTCCCATCATTTCTCATTAGCAATGCTGTTCTTTTGACTCCAAACACTCTTCTTGACACATTGATCATGAAATTAACACATGTGGCTAAACAACCTAGTATATTGATTGAATCAAAGAAGTATAAATACCATTACAACTCTAAATCCATTTAAATCCATCAGTCAAAGCAGTCATTCGTCATGGTTTCCATTCCGTACAAATGTGAACTAGTTTAATTCTGAAATAATAAGACATTCATTTCACCTCATGTGAATTAGGTTCCTCTTATTGTTACCAAGACTATTTTTCGTGGAATAACTTTCAAATTACATTTTGCTTCAACCATAATGATTATATTCATTACAAAAAAAATTCCCATGAACCGTCTATCAATTCAATTCATTCAATTCAAAAAACAATGGAGTGCTTGATCTTGAATTTCATTTCTTATTGATTTTAATTGTTGAATTTAAAATTAGAAAGTGCCTCCCATCATTTCTCATTAGCAACGCTATTCTTTTGACTCCAAACACACTTCTTGACACATTGATCATGAAATTAACACATGTGGCTAAACAACCTAGTATATTGATTGAATAAAACAAGTATAAACACCATTAAAACTCTAAATCCATTTAAATCCATCAGTCAAAGGAGTCATTCATCATGGTATGCATTCCATGCAAATGTGAACTTGTTTAATTCTAAAACAATAAGATATTCTGTTCACCTCATGTGAATTAGGCTCCGCTTATTGTTACCAAGACTATTTGTCATGCAATAACTTTCAAATTACATTTTGCTTCTTCCTTAATGATTATATTCATTATGAAAAAAATGCCCACAGACCATCTATCACATGAATTCATTCAATTTAAAAAACAATGGAGTACTTGAACTTGAATTTCATTTCTTATTGATATTAATTGTTGAATTCAAAATTAGAGAGTGCCTCCCATCATTTCTCAATAGCAATGCTGTTATTTTGACTCCAAACACACTTCTTGACACATTGATCATGAAATTAACACATGTGGCTAAACAACCTTGTATATTGATTGAATCAAACAAGTATAAACACCATTAAAACTCTAAATCCATTTAAATCCATCAGTCAAAGGAGTCATTCATCATGGTTTCCATTCCGTACAAATGTGAACTAGTTTAATTCTGAAATAATAAGACATTCATTTCACCTCATGTGAATTAGGTTCCTCTTATTGTTACCAAGACTATTTTTCGTGGAATAACTTTCAGATTACATTTTACTTCTTCCTTAACGATTATATTCATTATGAAAAAACAAAAGCCCATGGACCATCTATCATTTCAATTCATTCAGTTTAACAAACAATGGTGTGCTTGATCTTGAATTTCATTTCTTATTGATTTTAATTGTTGAATTCAAAATTAGAAAGTGCCTCGCATCATTTCTCATTAGCAATGCTGTTCTTTTGACTCCAAACACACTTCTTGACACATTGATCATGAAATTAACACATGTGGCTAAACAACCTAATGTATTGATTGAATCAAACAATTGTGAACAGGATTAAAACTCTAAATCCATTTAAATCCATCAGTCAAAGGAGTCATTCATCATGGTTTCCATTCCGTACAAATGTGAACTAGTTTATTTCTGAAATAATAAGACATTCAATTCACCTCATGTGAATTAGGCTCCTCTTATTGTTACCAAGACTATTTTTCGTGCAATAATTTTCAAATTACATTTTCCTTCTTCCTTAATGATTATATTCATTATGAAAAAAATGCCCATGGACCATCTATCACATGAATTCATTCAATTTGACAAACAATGGAGTCCTTGATCATGAATTTCATTTCTTATTGATATTAATTGTTGAATTCAAAATTAGAAAGTGCCTCCCATCATTTATCAATAGCAATGCTGTTCTTTTGAATCCAAACACACTTCTTGACACATTGATCATGAAATTAACACATGTGGCTAAACAACCTAATGTATTGATTGAATCAAACAATTGTGAACAGGATTAAAACTCTAAATCCATTTAAATCCATCAGTCAAAGGAGTCATTCATCATGGTTTCCATTCCGTACAAATGTGAACTAGTTTAATTCTGAAATAATAAGACATTCAATTCACCTCATGTGAATTAGGCTCCTCTTATTGTTACCAAGATTATTTTTCGTGCAATAACTTTCAAATTACATTTTCCTTCTTCCTTAATGATTATATTCATTATGAAAAAAATGCCCATGGACCATCTATCACATGATTTCATTCAATTTGACAAACAATGGAGTGCTTGATCTTGAATTTCATTTCCTATTGATATTAATTGTTAAATTTAAAATTAGAGATTGCCTCCCATCATTCCTCATTAGGAATGCTGTTCTTTTGACTCCAAACATACTTCTTGACACATTGATCATGAAATTAACGCATGTGGCTAAACAACCTTGTACATTGATTGAATCAAACAAGTATAAACAAAATTAAAACTCTAAATCCGTTTAAATCCATCAGTCAAAGGAGTCATTCATCATGGTATGCATTCCATGCAAATGTGAACTTGTTTCATTCTAAAATAATAAGACATTCTATTCACCTCATGTGAATTAGGTTCCTTTTATTGTTTCCAAGACTATTTGTCATGTAATAACTTTCAAATTACATTTTACTTCTTCCTTAATAATTATATTCATTACGAATAAAATGCCTATGCACCGTCTATCAATTCAATTCATTCAATTTAACAAACAATGGACTACTTAATATTGAATTTCATTTCTTATTGATATTAATTGTTGAATTCATAATTAGAAAGTGTCTCCCATCATTTCTCATTAGCAATGCGGTTCTTTTGACTCCAAACACACTTTTTGTCACATTGATCCTGAAATTAAAATATGTGGCTAAACAACCAAGTATACTCATTGAATCAAACAAGTATAAATACTTGAAATCCATCAGTCAAAGGACTGATTCAACATGGTTTCCATTCCGTACAAATGTGAACTAGTTTAATTCTGAAATAATAAGACGTTCAATTCACATCATGTGAATTAGGCTCCCCTTATTGTTACCAAGACTACTTGTCATGCAATACCGTTCAAATTACATTTTGCTTCTTCCTTAATGATTATATTCATTACGAATAAAATGCCCATGGACCGTCTATCAATTCAATTCATTCAATTTAACAAACAATGGACTGCTTAATCTTGAATTTCATTTCTTATTGATATTAATTATTGAATTCAAAATTAGAAAGTGTCTCCCATCATTTCTCATTAGCAATGCGGTTCTTTTGACTCCAAACGCACTTTTTGTCACATTGATCCTGAAATTAAAATATGTGGCTAAACAACCAAGTATACTCATTGAATCAAACAAGTATAAATACCATTAAAACTCTAAATCCATTGAAATCCATCAGTCAAAGGACTGATTCAACATGGTTTCCATTCCGTACAAATGTGAACTAGTTTAATTCTGAAATAATAAGACATTCAATTCACCTCATGTGAATTAGGCTTCTCTTATTGTTACCAAGACTATTTTTCGTGCAATAACTTTCAAATTACATTTTGCTTCTTCCGTAATGATTATATTCATTATGAAAAAAATGCCCATGGACCATCCATCACATGAATTCATTCAATTTAACAAACAATGGAGTCCTTCATCATGAATTTCATTTCTTATTGATATTAATTGTTGAATTCAAAATTAGAAAGTGCCTCCCATCATTTATCAATAGCAATGCTGTTCTTTTGAATCCAAACACACTTCTTGACACATTGATCATGAAATTAACACATGTGGCTAAACAACCTAATGTATTGATTGAATCAAACAATTGTGAACAGGATTAAAACTCTAAATCCATTTAAATCCATCAGTCAAAGGAGTCATTCATCATGGTTTCCATTCCGTACAAATGTGAACTAGTTTAATTCTGAAATAATAAGACATTCAATTCACCTCATGTGAATTAGGCTCCTCTTATTGTTACCAAGATTATTTTTCGTGCAATAACTTTCAAATTACATTTTCCTTCTTCCTTAATGATTATATTCATTATGAAAAAAATGCCCATGGACCATCTATCACATGATTTCATTCAATTTGACAAACAATGGAGTGCTTGATCTGGAATTTCATTTCCTACTGATATTAATTGTTAAATTTAAAATTAGAGATTGCCTCCCATCATTCCTCATTAGGAATGCTGTTCTTTTGACTCCAAACATACTTCTTGACACATTGATCATGAAATTAACGCATGTGGCTAAACAACCTTATACATTGATTGAATCAAACAAGTATAAACAAAATTAAAACTCTAAATCCGTTTAAATCCATCAGTCAAAGGAGTCATTCATCATGGTATGCATTCCATGCAAATGTGAACTTGTTTCATTCTAAAATAATAAGACATTCTATTCACCTCATGTGAATTAGGTTCCTTTTATTGTTTCCAAGACTATTTGTCATGTAATAACTTTCAAATTACATTTTACTTCTTCCTTAATAATTATATTCATTACGAATAAAATGCCTATGCACCGTCTATCAATTCAATTCATTCAATTTAACAAACAATGGACAACTTAATATTGAATTTCATTTCTTATTGATATTAATTGTTGAATTCAAAATTAGAAAGTGTCTCCCATCATTTCTCATTAGCAATGCGGTTCTTTTGACTCCAAACACACTTTTTGTCACATTGATCCTGAAATTAAAATATGTGGCTAAACAACCAAGTATACTCATTGAATCAAACAAGTATATATACCATTAAAACTCTAAATCCATTGAAATCCATCAGTCAAAGGACTGATTAAACATGGTTTCCATTCCGTACAAATGTGAACTAGTTTAATTCTGAAATAATAAGACGTTCAATTCACATCATGTGAATTAGGCTCCCCTTATTGTTACCAAGACTACTTGTCATGCAATAACGTTCAAATTACATTTTGCTTCTTCCTTAATGATTATATTCATTACGAATAAAATGCCCATGGACCGTCTATCAATTCAATTCATTCAATTTAACAAACAATGGACTGCTTAATCTTGAATTTCATTTCTTATTGATATTAATTGTTGAATTCAAAATTAGAAAGTGTCTCCCATCATTTCTCATTAGCAATGCGGTTCTTTTGACTCCAAACGCACTTTTTGTCACATTGATCCTGAAATTAAAATATGTGGCTAAACAACCAAGTATACTCATTGAATCAAACAAGTATAAATACCTTTAAAACTCTAAATCCATTGAAATCCATCAGTCAAAGGACTGATTCAACATGGTTTCCATTCCGTACAAATGTGAACTAGTTTAATTCTGAAATAATAAGATGTTCAATTCACATCATGTGAATTAGGCTCCCCTTATTATTACCAAGACTATTTGTCATGAAATAACGTTCAAATTACATTTTGCTTCTTCCTTAATGATTATATTTGTTACGAATAAAATGCCCATGGACCGTCTATCAATTCAATTCATTCAATTTAACAAACAATGGACTGGTTGATCTTGAATTTCATTTCTTATTGATATTAATTGTTGAATTCAAAATTAGAAAGTGCCTCCCATCATTTCTCATTAGCAATGCTGTTCTTTTGACTCCAAACACACTTTTTGTCACATTGATCCTGAAATTAAAAGATGTGGCTAAACAACCAAGTATATTCATTAAATCAAACAAGTGTAAATAGCATGAAAACTCTAAATCCATTTAAATCCATTAGTCAAAGGAGTCATTCATCATGGTTTCCATTCCGTACAAATGTGAACTAGTTTAATTCTGAAATAATAAGACATTCAATTCACCTAATATGAATTAGGCTCCTCTTATTGTTACCAAGACTATTTTTCGTGCAATAACTTTCAAATTACATTTTGCTTCTTCCTTAATGATTATATTCATTATGAAAAAAATGCCGATGGACCATCTATCACATGAATTCATTCAATTTAACAAACAATGGAGTGCTTGATCTTGAATTTCATTTCTTATTGATATTAATTGTGGAATTCAAAATTAGAAAGTGCCTCCCATCATTTCTCATTACCAATGCTGTTCTTTTGATTCCAAACACACTTCTTGACACATTGATCATGAAATTAACACATGTGGCTAAACAACCTAGTATATTGATTGAATCAAACAAGGATAAACACCATTAAAACTCTAAATCCATTTAAATCTTAGTCAAAGGAGTCATTCATCATGGTATGCATTCCATGCAAATGTGAACTTGTTTAATTCTGAAAGACTAAGACATTCTATTCACATCATGTGAATTAGGCTCCGCTTATTGTTACCAAGACTATTTGTCATGCAATAACTTTCAAATTACATTTTGCTTCTTCCTTAATGATTATATTCATTATGAAAAAAATGCCCATGGACCATCTATCACATGAATTCATTCAATTTGACAAACAATGGAGTGCTTGATCTCGAATTTCATTTCCTATTGATATTAATTGTTAAATTTAAAATTAGAGATTGCCTCCCATCATTCCTCATTAGGAATGCTGTTCTTTTGACTCCAAACACACTTCTTGACACATTGATCATGAAATTAACGCATGTGGCTAAACAACATAGTACATTGATTGAATCAAACAAGTATAAACAAAATTAAAACTCTAAATCCGTTTAAATCCATCAGTCAAAGGAGTCATTCATCATGGTATGCATTCCATGCAAATGTCAACTTGTTTCATTCTAAAATAATAAGACATTCTATTCACCTCATGTGAATTAGGCTCCTTTTATTGTTTCTAAGACTATTTCTCATGTAATAACTTTCAAATTACATTTTACTTCTTCCTTAATAATTATATTCATTACGAATAAAATGCCTATGGACCATCTATCAATTCAATTCATTCAATTTAACAAACAATGGACTACTTAAACTTCAATTTCATTTCTTATTGATATTAATTGTTGAATTCAAAATTAGAAAGTGTCTCCCATCATTTCTCATTAGCAATGCGGTTCTTTTGACTCCAAACACACTTTTTGTCACATTGATCCTGAAATTAAAATATGTGGCTAAACAACCAAGTATACTCATTGAATCAAACAAGTATAAATACCATTAAAACTCTAAATCCATTGAAATCCATCAGTCAAAGGACTGATTCAACATGGTTTCCATTCCGTACAAATGTGAACTAGTTTAATTCTGAAATAATAAGACGTTCAATTTACATCATGTGAATTAGGCTCCCCTTATTGTTACCAAGACTATTTGTCATGCAATAACTTTCAAATTACATTTTGCTTCTTCCTTAATGATTATATTCGTTACGAATAAAATGCCCATGGACCGTCTATCAATTCAATTCATTCAATTTAACAAACAATGGACTAGTTGATCTTGAATTTCATTTCTTATTGATATTAATTGTTGAATTCAAAATTAGAAAGTGCCTCCCATCATTTCTAATTAGCAATGCTGTTCTTTTGACTCCAAACACACTTCTTGAGACATTGATCATGAAATTAACACATGTGGGTAAACAACCTTGGATAATGATTGAATCAAACAAATATAAACACCATTAAAACTCTAAATCCATTTAAATCCATCAGTCAAAGGAGTCATTCATCATGGTTTCCATTCCGTAAAAATGTGAACTAGTTTAATTCTAAAATAATAAGACATTCATTTCACCTCATGTGAATTAGGTTCCTCTTATTGTTAGAAAGACTATTTTTCGTGGAATAACTTTCAGATTACATTTTACTTCTTCCTTAACGATTATATTCATTATGAAAAAAAAAAAAGCCCATGGACCATCTATCAATTCAATTCATTCAATTTAACAAACAATGGTGTGCTTGATCTTGAATTTCATTTCTTATTGATTTTAATTGTTGAATTCAAAATTAGAAAGTGCCTCGCATGATTTCTCATTAGCAATGCTGTTCTTTTGACTCCAAACACACTTCTTGACACATTGATCATGAAATTAACACATGTGGCTAAACAACCTAATGTATTGATTGAATCAAACAATTGTGAACAGGATTAAAACTCTAAATCCATTTAAATCCATCAGTCAAAGGAGTCATTCATCATGGTTTCCATTCCGTACAAATGTGAACTAGTTTAATTCTTTAATAATAAGACATTCAATTCACCTCATGTGAATTAGGCTCCTCTTATTGTTACCAAGACTATTTTTCGTGCAATAACTTTCAAATTACATTTTCCTTCTTCCTTAATGATTATATTCATTATGAAAAAAATGCCCATGGACCATCTATCACATCAATTCATTCAATTTGACAAACAATGGAGTCCTTGATCATGAATTTCATTTCTTATTGATATTAATTGTTGAATTGAAAATTAGAAAGTGCCTCCCATCATTTATCAATAGCAATGCTGTTCTTTTGAATCCAAACACACTACTTGACACATTGATCACGAAATTAACACATGTGGCTAAACAACCTTGTATATTGATTGAATCAAACAAGTATAAATACCATTACAACTCTAAATCCATTTAAATCCATCAGACAAAGGAGTCATTCATCATGGAATGCATTCCATGCAAATGTGAACTTGTTTAATTCTAAAAAAATAAGACATTCTATTCACCTCATGTGAATTAGGCTCCTCTTATTGTTACCAAGACTATTTGTCATGCAATAACTTTCAAATTACATTTTGCTTCTTCCGTAATGATTATATTCATTACGAAAAAAATGCCCATGGAGCGTCTATCAATTCAATTCATTCAATTTAAAAAACAATGGAGTGCTTGATCTTGAATTTCATTTCTTATTGATATTAATTGTTGAATTCAAAATTAGAAAGTGCCTCCCATCATTTCTCATTACCAATGCTGTTCTTTTGACTCCAAACACACTTCTTGACACATTGATCATGAAATTAACACATGTGGCTGAACAACCTAGTATATTGATTGAATCAAACAAGTTTAAATACCATTACAACCCTAAATACATTTAAATCCATCAGTCAAAGTAGTCATTCATCATGGTATGCATTCCATGCAAATGTGAACTTGTTTAATTCTAAAAGAATAAGACATTCTATTCACATCATGTGAATTAGGCTCTTCTTATTGTTACCAAGACCTTGTCCTGCAATAACTTTCAAATTACATTTTGCTTCTTCCTTAATGATTATATTCATTACGAAAAAAATGCCCATGGACCGTCTATCAATTCAATTCATTCAATTTAACAAACAATGGAGTGCTTGATCCTGAATTTCATTTCTTATTGATTTTAATTGTTGAATTCAAAATTAGAAAGTGCCTCGCATCATTTCTCATTAGCAATGCTGTTCTTTTGACTCCAAACACACTTCTTGACACATTGATCATGCAATTCACACATGTGGCGAAACAACCTAGTATATTGACTGAATCAAACAATTATGAATAGGATTAAAACTCTAAATCCATTTAAATCCATCAGTCAAAGGAGTCATTCATCATGGTTTCCATTCCGTACAAATGTGAACTAGTTTAACGCTGAAATAATAAGACATTCTATTCACCTCATGTGAATTAGGCTCCTCTTATTGTTACCAAGACTATTTTTCTTGCAATAACTTTCAAATTACATTTTGCTTCTTCCGTAATGATTATATTCATTACGAAAAAAATGCCCATGGACCGTCTATCAATTCAATTCATTCAATTTAAAAAACAATGGAGTGCTTGATCTTGAATTTCATTTCTTATTGATATTAATTGTTGAATTCAAAATTAGAAAGTGCCTCCCATCATTTCTCATTACCAATGCTGTTCTTTTGACTCCAAACACACTTCTTGACACATTGATCATGCAATTCACACATGTGGCGAAACAACCTAGTATATTGACTGAATCAAACAATTATGAATAGGATTAAAACTCTAAATCCATTTAAATCCATCAGTCAAAGGAGTCATTCATCATGATTTCCATTCCGTACAAATGTGAACTAGTTTAACGCTGAAATAATAAGACATTCAATTCACCTCGTGTGAATTAGGCTCCTCTTATTGTTACCAAGACTATTTTTCTTGCAATAACTTTCAAATTACATTTTCCTTCCTCCTTAATGATTGTATTCATTATCAAAAAAATGCCGATGGACCATCTATCACATCAATTCATTCAATTTAACAAACAATGGAGTGCTTGATCTTGAATTTCATTTCTTATTGATATTAATTGTTGAATTCAAAATTAGAGAGTGCCTCCCATCATTTCTAATTAGCAATGCTGTTCTTTTGACTCCAAACACACTTCTTGACACATTGATCATGAAATTAACACATGTGGCTAAACAACCTAGTATTTTGATTGAATCAAACAAGTTTAAATACCATTACAACTCTAAATACATTTAAATCCTTCAGTCAAAGTAGTCATTCATCATGGTATGCATTCCATGCAAATGTGAACTTGTTTAATTCTAAAAGAATAAGACATTCTATTCACATCATGTGAATTAGGCTCTTCTTATTGTTACCAAGACTTTGTCCTGCAATAACTTTCAAATTACATTTTGCTTCTTCCTTAATGATTATATTCATTACGAAAAAAATGCCCATGAACCGTCTTTCAATTCAATTCATTCAATTTAACAAACAATGGAGTACTTGATCTTGAATTTCATTTCTTATTGATTTTAATTGTTCAATTCAAAATTAGAAAGTACCTCGCATCATTTCTCATTAGCAATGCTGTTCTTTTGACTCCAAACACACTTCTTGACACATTGATCATGCAATTCACACATGTGGCGAAACAACCTAGTATATTGACTAAATCAAACAATTATGAATAGGATTAAAACTCTAAATCCATTTAAATCCATCAGTCAAAGGAGTCATTCATCATGGTTTCCATTCCGTACAAATGTGAACTAGTTTAACGCTGAAATAATAAGACATTCAATTCACCTCGTGTGAATTAGGCTCCTCTTATTGTTACCAAGACTATTTTTCTTGCAATAACTTTCAAATTACATTTTGCTTCCTCTTTAATGATTGTATTCATTATCAAAAAAATGCCGATGGACCATCTATCACATCAATTCATTCAATTTAACAAACAATGGAGTGCTTGATCTTGAATTTCATTTCTTATTGATATTAATTGTTGAATTCAAAATTAGAGAGTGCCTCCCATCATTTCTAATTAGCAATGCTGTTCTTTTGACTCCAAACACACTTCTTGACACATTGATCATGAAATTAACACATGTGGCTAAACAACCTAGTATATTGATTGAATCAAACAAGTTTAAATACCATTACAACTCTAAATCCATTTAAATCCATCAGTCAAAGTAATCATTCATCATGGTATGCATTCCATGCAAATGTGAACTTGTTTAATTCTAAAATAATAAGACATTCAATTCACCTCATGTGAATTAGGCTCCTCTTATTGTTACCAAGACTATTTGTCATGCAATAACTTTCAAATTACATTTTGCTCCTTCCTTAATGATTATATTCATTACGAAAAAAATGCCTATGGACCATCTATCACATGAATTCATTCAATTTAACAAACAATGGAGTGCTTGATCTTGAATTTCATTTCTTATTGATATTAATTGTTGAATTCAAAATTATAAGGTGCCTCCCATCATTTCTCATTAGCAATGCTGTTCTTTTGACTCCAAACACACTTCTTGACACATTGATCATGCAATTCACACATGTGGCGAAACAACCTAGTATATTGACTAAATCAAACAATTATGAATAGGATTAAAACTCTAAATCCATTTAAATCCATCAGTCAAAGGAGTCATTCATCATGGTTTCCATTCCGTACAAATGTGAACTAGTTTAACGCTGAAATAATAAGACATTCAATTCACCTCATGTGAATTAGGCTCCTCTTATTGTTACCAAGACTATTTTTCTTGCAATAACTTTCAAATTACATTTTGCTTCCTCTTTAATGATTGTATTCATTATCAAAAAAATGCCGATGGACCATCTATCACATCAATTCATTCAATTTAACAAACAATGGAGTGCTTGATCTTGAATTTCATTTCTTATTGATATTAATTGTTGAATTCAAAATTAGAGAGTGCCTCCCATCATTTCTAATTAGCAATGCTGTTCTTTTGACTCCAAACACACTTCTTGACACATTGATCATGAAATTAACACATGTGGCTAAACAACCTAGTATATTGATTGAATCAAACAAGTTTAAATACCATTACAACTCTAAATCCATTTAAATCCATCAGTCAAAGTAATCATTCATCATGGTATGCATTCCATGCAAATGTGAACTTGTTTAATTCTAAAATAATAAGACATTCAATTCACCTCATGTGAATTAGGCTCCTCTTATTGTTACCAAGACTATTTGTCATGCAATAACTTTCAAATTACATTTTGCTCCTTCCTTAATGATTATATTCATTACGAAAAAAATGCCTATGGACCATCTATCACATGAATTCATTCAATTTAACAAACAATGGAGTGCTTGATCTTGAATTTCATTTCTTATTGATATTAATTGTTGAATTCAAAATTATAAGGTGCCTCCCATCATTTCTCATTACCAATGCTGTTCTTTTGACTCCAAACACACTTCTTGAC
Source organism: Ceriops zippeliana (assembly GCA_037897445.1). Taxonomy (NCBI): domain Eukaryota; kingdom Viridiplantae; phylum Streptophyta; class Magnoliopsida; order Malpighiales; family Rhizophoraceae; genus Ceriops; species Ceriops zippeliana. The sequence goes on from JBAPLH010001023.1 coordinate 60,320, forward strand.
ACATTGATCATCAAATTAACACATGTGACTAAACAACCTAGTATATTGATTGAATCAAACAAGTTTAAATACCATTACAACTCTAAATACATTTAAATCCATCAGTCAAAATAGTCATTCATCATGGTATGCATTCCATGCAAATGTGAACTTGTTTAATTCTAAAATTATAAGACATTCTATTCACATCATGTGAATTAGGCTCTTCTTATTGTTACCAAGACTTTGTCCTGAAATAACTTTCAAATTACATTTTGCTTCTTCCTTAATGATTATATTCATTACGAAAAAAATGCCCATAGACCGTCTATCAATTCAATTCATTCAATTTAACAAACAATGGAGTGCTTGATATTGAATTTCATTTCTTATTGATTTTAATTGTTGAATTCAAAATTAGAAAGTGCCTCGCATCATTTCTCATTAGCAATGCTGTTCTTTTGACTCCAAACACACTTCTTGACACATTGATCATGCAATTCACACATGTGGCGAAACAACCTAGTATATTCACTAAATCAAACAATTATGAATAGGATTAGAACTCTAAATCCATTTAAATCCATCAGTCAAAGGAGTCATTCATCATGGTTTCCATTCCGTACAAATGTGAACTAGTTTAACGCTGAAATAATAAGACATTCAATTCTCCTCATGTGAATTAGGCTCCTCTTATTGTTACCAAGACTATTTTTCTTGCAATAACTTTCAAATTACATTTTGCTTCTTCTGTAATGATTATATTCATTACGAAAAAAATGCCCATGGACCGTCTATCAATTCAATTCATTCAATTTAAAAAACAATGGAGTGCTTGATCTTGAATTTCATTTCTTATTGATATTAATGTTTGAATTCAAAATTAGAAAGTGCCTCCCATCATTTCTCAATACCAATGCTGTTCTTTTGACTCCAAACACACTTCTTGACACATTGATCATGAAATTAACACATGTGGCTAAACAACTTAGTATATTGATTGAATCAAACAAGTTTAAATACCTTTACTACTCTAAATACATTTAAATCCATCAGTCAAATTAGTCATTCATCATGGTATGCATTCCATGTAAATGTGAACTTGTTTAATTCTAAAAGAATAAGACATTCTATTCACATCATGTGAATTAGGTTCTTCTTATTGTTACCAAGACTTTGTCCTGCAATAACTTTCAAATTACATTTTGCTTCTTCCTTAAAGATGATATTCATTACGAAAAAAATGCCCATGGACCGTCTATCAATTCAATTCATTCAATTTAACAAATAATGGAGTGCTTGATCTTGAATTTCATTTCTTATTGATTTTAATTGTTGAATTCAAAATTAGAAAGTGCCTCGCATCATTTCTCATTAGCAATGCTGTTCTTTTGACTCCAAACACACTTCTTGACACATTGATCATGCAATTCACACATGTGGCGAAACAACCTAGTATATTGACTGAATCAAACAATTATGAATAGGATTAAAACTCTAAATCCATTTAACTCCATCAGTCAAAGGAGTCATTCATCATGGTTTCCATTCCGTACAAATGTCAACTAGTTTAATTCTGAAATAATAAGACATTCATTTCACCTCATGTGAATTAGGTTCCTCTTATTGTTACCAAGACTATTTTTCGTGGAATAACTTTCAGATTACATTTTACTTCTTCCTTAATGATTATATTCATTATGAAACAAAAGCCCATGGACCATCTATCAATTCAATTCATTCAATTTAACAAACAATGGTGTGCTTGATCTTGAATTTCATTTCTTATTGATATTAATTGTTGAATTCAAAATTAGAGAGTGCCTCCCATCATTTCTCATTAGCAATGCTGTTCTTTTGACTCCAAACACACTTTTTGACACATTGATCATGAAATTAACACATGTGGCTAAACAACCTAGTATATTGATTGAATCAAACAAGTATAAATACCATTAAAACTCTAAATCTATTTAAATCCATCAGTCAAAGGAGTCATTCATCATGGTATGCATTCCATGCAAATGTGAACTTGTTTAATTCTAAAATAATAAGACATTCTGTTCACCTCATGTGAATTAGGCTCCTTTTATTGTTACCAAGACTATTTGTCATGTAATAACTTTCAAATTACATTTTGCTTCTTCCTTAATAATTATATTCATTACGAATAAAATGCCCATGGACCGTCTATCAATTCAATTCATTCAATTTAACAAACAATGGACTGCTTAATCTTGAATTTCATTTCTTATTGATATTAATTGTTGAATTCAAAGTTAGAAAGTGCCTCCCATCATTTCTCATTAGCAATGCGGTTCTTTTGACTCCAAACACACTTGTTGCACATTGATCCTGAAATTAAAAGATGTGGCTAAACAACCAAGTATATTCATTGAATCAAACAAGTATAAATAGCATGAAAACTCTAAATCCATTTAAATCCATCAGTCAAAGGGGTCATTCATCATGGTTTCCATTCCGTACAAATGTGAACTAGTTTAATTCTGAAAATAATAAGACATTCAATTCAGCTAATATGAATTAGGCTCCTCTTATTGTTACCAAGACTATTTTTTCGTGCAATAACTTTCAAATTACATTTTGCTTCTTCCTTAATGATTATATTCATTATGAAAAAAATGTCGATGGACCATCTATCACATGAATTCATTCAATTTAAAAAAACAATGGACTGGTTGATCTTGAATTTCATTTCTTATTGATATTAATTGTTGAATTCAAAATTAGAATGTGTCTCCCATCATTTCTAATTAGCAATGCTGTTCTTTTGACTCCAAACACACTTCTTGACACATTGATCATGAAATTAACACATGTGGCTAAACAACCTTGTATATTGATTGAATCAAACAAGTATAAACACCATTAAAACTCTAAATCCATTTAACTCCATCAGTCAAAGTAGTCATTCATCATGGTTTCCATTCCGTACAAATGTAAACTAGTTTAATTCTGAAATAATAAGACATTCATTTCACCTCATGTGAATTAGGTTCCTCTTATTGTTACCAAGACTATTTTTCGTGGAATAACTTTCAGATTACATTTTACTTCTTCCTTAATGATTATATTCATTATGAAAAAAAAGCCCATGGACCATCTATCAATTCAATTCATTCAATTTAACAAACAATGGTGTGCTTGATCTTGAATTTCATTTCTTATTGATATTAATTGTTGAATTCAAAATTAGAGAGTGCCTCCCATCATTTCTCATTAGCAATGCTGTTCTTTTGACTCCAAACACACTTTTTGACACATTGATCATGAAATTAACACATGTGGCTAAACAACCTAATGTATTGATTCAATCAAACAATTGTGAACATGATTAAATCTCTAAATCCATTTAAATCCATCAGTCAAAGAAGTCATTCATCATGGTATGCATTCCATGCAAATGTGAACTTGTTTAATTCTAAAATAATAAGACATTCTGTTCACCTCATGTGAATTAGGCTCCTTTTATTGTTACCAAGACTATTTGTCATGTAATAACTTTCAAATTACATTTTGCTTCTTCCTTAATAATTATATTCATTACGAATAAAATGCCCATGGACCGTCTATCAATTCAATTCATTCAATTTAACAAACAATGGAATGCTTAATCTTGAATTTCATTTCTTATTGATATTAATTGTTGAATTCAAAGTTAGAAAGTGCCTCCCATCATTTCTCATTAGCAATGCGGTTCTTTTGACTCCAAACACACTTTTTGCACATTGATCCTGAAATTAAAAGATGTGGCTAAACAACCAAGTATATTCATTGAATCAAACAAGTATAAATAGCATGAAAACTCTAAATCCATTTAAATCCATCAGTCAAAGGGGTCATTCATCATGGTTTCCATTCCGTACAAATGTGAACTAGTTTAATTCTGAAATAATAAGACATTCAATTCAGCTAATATGAATTAGGCTCCTCTTATTGTTACCAAGACTATTTTTCGTGCAATAACTTTCAAATTACATTTTGCTTCTTCCTTAATGATTATATTCATTACGAAAAAAATGTCGATGGACCATCTATCACATGAATTCATTCAATTTAAAAAACAATGGACTGGTTGATCTTGAATTTCATTTCTTATTGATATTAATTGTTGAATTCAAAATTAGAATGTGTCTCCCATCATTTCTAATTAGCAATGCTGTTCTTTTGACTCCAAACACACTTCTTGACACATTGATCATGAAATTAACACATGTGGCTAAACAACCTTGTATATTGATTGAATCAAACAAGTATAAACACCATTAAAACTCTAAATCCATTTAACTCCATCAATCAAAGTAGTCATTCATCATGGTTTCCATTCCGTACAAATGTAAACTAGTTTAATTCTGAAATAATAAGACATTCATTTCACCTCATGTGAATTAGGTTCCTCTTATTGTTACCAAGACTATTTTTCATGGAATAACTTTTAGATTACATTTTACTTCTTCCTTAATGATTATATTCATTATGAAAAAAAAGCCCATGGACCATCTATCAATTCAATTCATTCAATTTAACAAACAATGGTGTGCTTGATCTTGAATTTCATTTCTTATTGATATTAATTGTTGAATTCAAAATTAAAGAGTGCCTCCCATCATTTCTCATTAGCAATGCTGTTTTTTTTGACTCCAAACACACTTTTTGTCACATTTATCCTGAAATTAAAAGATGTGGCTAAACAACCAAGTATATTCATTGAACCAAACAAGTATAAATAGCATGAAAACTCTAAATCCATTTAAATCCATCAGTCAAAGGGGTCATTCATCATGGTTTCCATTCCGTACAAATGTGAACTAGTTTAATTCTGAAATAATAAGACATTCAATTCACCTAATATGAATTAGGCTCCTCTTATTGTTACCAAGACTCTTTTTCGTGCAATAACTTTCAAATTACATTTTGCTTCTTCCTTAATGATTATATTCATTATGAAAAAAATGCCGATGGACCATCTATCACATGAATTCATTCAATTTAAAAAACAATGGACTGGTTGATCTTGAATTTCATTTCTTATTGATATTAATTGTTGAATTCAAAATTAGAAAGTGTCTCCCATCATTTCTAATTAGCAATGCTGTTCTTTTGACTCCAAACACACTTCTTAACACATTGATCATGAAATTAACACGTGTGGCTAAACAACCTTGTATATTGATTGAATCAAACAAGTATAAACACCATTAAAACTCTAAATCCATTTAACTCCATCAGTCAAAGGAGTCATTCATCATGGTTTCCATTCCGTACAAATGTCCACTAGTTTAATTCTGAAATAATAAGACATTCATTTCATCTCATGTGAATTAGGTTCCTCTTATTGTTACCAAGACTATTTTTCGTGGAATAACTTTCAGATTACATTTTACTTCTTCCTTAATGATTATATTCATTATGAAACAAAAGCCCATGGACCATCTATCAATTCAATTCATTCAATTTAACAAACAATGGTGTGCTTGATCTTGAATTTCATTTCTTATTGATATTAATTGTTGAATTCAAAATTAGAGAGTGCCTCCCATCATTTCTCATTAGCAATGCTGTTCTTTTGACTCCAAACACACTTTTTGACACATTGATCATGAAATTAACACATGTGGCTAAACAACCTAGTATATTGATTGAATCAAACAAGTATAAATACCATTAAAACTCTAAATCAATTTAAATCCATCAGTCAAAGGAGTCATTCATCATGGTATGCATTCCATGCAAATGTGAACTTGTTTAATTCTAAAATAATAAGACATTCTGTTCACCTCATGTGAATTAGGCTCCTTTTATTGTTACCAAGACTATTTGTCATGTAATACTTTTTCAAATTACATTTTGCTTCTTCCTTAATAATTATATTCATTACGAATAAAATGCCCATGGACCGTCTATCAATTCAATTCATTCAATTTAACAAACAATGGACTGCTTAATCTTGAATTTCATTTCTTATTGATATTAATTGTTGAATTCAAAGTTAGAAAGTGCCTCCCATCATTTCTCATTAGCAATGCGGTTCTTTTGACTCCAAACACACTTGTTGCACATTGATCCTGAAATTAAAAGATGTGGCTAAACAACCAAGTATATTCATTGAATCAAACAAGTATAAATAGCATGAAAACTCTAAATCCATTTAAATCCATCAGTCAAAGGGGTCATTCATCATGGTTTCCATTCCGTACAAATGTGAACTAGTTTAATTCTGAAATAATAAGACATTCAATTCAGCTAATATGAATTAGGCTCCTCTTATTGTTACCAAGACTATTTTTCGTGCAATAACTTTCAAATTACATTTTGCTTCTTCCTTAATGATTATATTCATTATGAAAAAAATGTCGATGGACCATCTATCACATGAATTCATTCAATTTAAAAAACAATGGACTGGTTAATCTTGAATTTCATTTCTTATTGATATTAATTGTTGAATTCAAAATTAGAATGTGTCTCCCATCATTTCTAATTAGCAATGCTGTTCTTTTGACTCCAAACACACTTCTTGACACATTGATCATGAAATTAACACATGTGGCTAAACAACCTTGTATATTGATTGAATCAAACAAGTATAAACACCATTAAAACTCTAAATCCATTTAACTCCATCAGTCAAAGTAGTCATTCATCATGGTTTCCATTCCGTACAAATGTAAACTAGTTTAATTCTGAAATAATAAGACATTCATTTCACCTCATGTGAATTAGGTTCCTCTTATTGTTACCAAGACTATTTTTCGTGGAATAACTTTCAGATTACATTTTACTTCTTCCTTAATGATTATATCATTATGAAAAAAAAAAACCCATGGACTATCTATCAATTCAATTCATTCAATTTAACAAACAATGGTGTGCTTGATCTTGAATTTCATTTCTTATTGATATTAATTGTTGAATTCAAAATTAGAGAGTGCCTCCCATCATTTCTCATTAGCAATGCTGTTCTTTTGACTCCAAACACACTTTTTGACACATTGATCATGAAATTAACACATGTGGCTAAACAACCTAATGTATTGATTCAATCAAACAATTGTGAACATGATTAAATCTCTAAATCCATTTAAATCCATCAGTCAAAGAAGTCATTCATCATGGTATGCATTCCATGCAAATGTGAACTTGTTTAATTCTAAAATAATAAGACATTCTGTTCACCTCATGTGAATTAGGCTCCTTTTATTGTTACCAAGACTATTTGTCATGTAATAACTTTCAAATTACATTTTTTGCTTCTTCCTTAATAATTATATTCATTACGAATAAAATGCCCATGGACCGTCTATCAATTCAATTCATTCAATTTAACAAACAATGGAATGCTTAATCTTGAATTTCATTTCTTATTGATATTAATTGTTGAATTCAAAGTTAGAAAGTGCCTCCCATCATTTCTCATTAGCAATGCGGTTCTTTTGACTCCAAACACACTTTTTGCACATTGATCCTGAAATTAAAAGATGTGGCTAAACAACCAAGTATATTCATTGAATCAAACAAGTATAAATAGCATGAAAACTCTAAATCCATTTAAATCCATCAGTCAAAGGGGTCATTCATCATGGTTTCCATTCCGTACAAATGTGAACTAGTTTAATTCTGAAATAATAAGACATTCAATTCACCTAATATGAATTAGGCTCCTCTTATTGTTACCAAGACTCTTTTTCGTGCAATAACTTTCAAATTACATTTTGCTTCTTCCTTAATGATTATATTCATTATGAAAAAAATGCCGATGGACCATCTATCACATGAATTCATTCAATTTAAAAAACAATGGACTGGTTGATCTTGAATTTCATTTCTTATTGATATTAATTGTTGAATTCAAAATTAGAAAGTGTCTCCCATCATTTCTAATTAGCAATGCTGTTCTTTTGACTCCAAACACACTTCTTGACACATTGATCATGAAATTAACACATGTGGCTAAACAACCTTGTATATTGATTGAATCAAACAAGTATAAACACCATTAAAACTCTAAATCCATTTAATTCCATCAGTCAAAGGAGTCATTCATCATGGTTTCCATTCCGTACAAATGTAAACTAGTTTAATTCTGAAATAATAAGACATTCATTTCACCTCATGTGAATTAGGTTCCTCTTATTGTTACCAAGACTATTTTTCGTTGAATAACTTTCAGATTACATTTTACTTCTTCCTTAATGATTATATTCATTATGAAAAAAAAGCCCATGGACAATCTATCACATGATTTCATTCATTTTGACAAACAATGGAGTGCTTGATCTTGAATTTCATTTCCTATTGATATTAATTGTTAAATTTAAAATTAGAGATTGCCTCCCATCATTCCTCATTAGGAATGCTGTTCTTTTGACTCCAAACACACTTCTTGACACATTGATCATGAAATTAACGCATGTGGCTAAACAACCTAGTACATTGATTGAATCAAACAAGTATAAACAAAATTAAAACTCTAAATCTGTTTAAATCCATCAGTCAAAGGAGTCATTCATCATGGTATGCATTCCATGCAAATGTGAACTTGTTTCATTCTAAAATAACAAGACATTCTACTCACCTCATGTGAATTAGGCTCCTTTTACTGTTTCCAAGACTATTTGTCATGTAATAACTTTCAAATTACATTTTACTTCTTCCTTAATAATTATATTCATTACGAATAAAATGCCTATGCACCGTCTATCAATTCAATTCATTCAATTTAACAAACAATGGACTACTTAATCTTGAATTTCATTTCTTATTGATATTAATTGTTGAATTCAAAATTAGAAAGTGTCTCCCATCATTTCTCAATAACAATGCAGTTCTTTCGACTCCAAACACACTTTTTGTCACATTGATCCTGAAATTTAAATATGTGGCTAAACAACCAAGTATACTCATTGAATCAAACAAGTATAAATACCATTAAAACTCTAAATCCATTTAAATCCATCAGTCAAAGGGGTCATTCATCATGGTTTCCATTCCGTACAAATGTGAACTAGTTTAATTCTGAAATAATAAGACATTCAATTCACCTAATATGAATTAGGCTCCTCTTATTGTTACCAAGACTCTTTTTCATGCAATAACGTTCAAATTACATTTTGCTTCTACCTTAATGATTATATTCATTACGAAAAAAATGCCCATGGACCGTCTATCAATTCAATTCATTCAATTTAAAAAACAATGGAGTGCTTGATCTTGAATTTCATTTCTTATTGATTTTAATTGTTGAATTCAAAATTAGAAAGTGCCTCGCATCATTTCTCATTAGCAACGCTGTTCTTTTGACTCCAAACACACTTCTTGACACATTGATCATGAAATTAACACATGTGGCTAAACAACCTAGTATATTGATTGAATCAAACAAGTATAAACACCATTAAAACTCTAAATCCATTTAAATCCATCAGTCAAAGGGGTCATTCATCATGGTTTCCATTCCGTACAAATGTGAACTAGTTTAATTCTGAAATAATAAGACATTCAATTCACCTAATATGAATTAGGCTCCTCTTATTGTTACCAAGACTCTTTTTCATGCAATAACGTTCAAATTACATTTTGCTTCTACCTTAATGATTATATTCATTACGAAAAAAATGCCCATGGACCGTCTATCAATTCAATTCATTCAATTTAAAAAACAATGGAGTGCTTGATCTTGAATTTCATTTCTTATTGATTTTAATTGTTGAATTCAAAATTAGAAAGTGCCTCGCATCATTTCTCATTAGCAACGCTGTTCTTTTGACTCCAAACACACTTCTTGACACATTGATCATGAAATTAACACATGTGGCTAAACAACCTAGTATATTGATTGAATCAAACAAGTATAAACACCATTAAAACTCTAAATCCATTTAAATGCATCAGTCAAAGGAGTCATTCATCATGGTATGCATTCCATGCAAATGTGAACTTGTTTAATTCTAAAACAATAAGACATTCTATTCACCTCATGTGAATTAGGCTCCGCTTATTGTTACCAAGACTATTTGTCATGCAATAACTTTCAAATTACATTTTGCTTCTTCCTTAATGATTCTATTCATTATGAAAAAAATTCCCATGGTCCATCTATCACATGAATTCATTCAATTTGACAAACAATGGAGCGCTTGATCTTGAATTTCATTTCTTATTGATATTAATTGTTAAATTTAAAATTAGAGATTGCCTCCCATCATTCCTCATTAGGAGTGCTGTTCTTTTGACTCCAAACACACTTCTTGACACATTGATCATGAAATTAACGCATGTGGCTAAACAACCTAGTACATTGATTGAATCAAACAAGTATAATCAAAATTAAAACTCTAAATCCGTTTAAATCCATCAGTCAAAGGAGTCATTCATCATGGTATGCATTCCATGCAAATGTGAACTTGTTTCATTCTAAAATAATAAGACATTCTATTCACCTCATGTGAATTCGGCTCCTTTTATTGTTACCAAGACTATTTGTCATGTAATAACTTTGAAATTACATTTTACTTCTTCCTTAATAATTATATTCATTACGAATAAAGTGCCCATGGACCGTCTATCAATTCAATTCATTCAATTTAACAAACAATGGACTGCTTAATCTTGAATTTCATTTCTTATTGATATTAATTGTTGAATTCAAAATTAGAAAGTGTCTCCCATCATTTCTTATTAGCAATGCGGTTCTTTTGACTCCAAACACACTTTTTGTCACATTGATCCTGAAATTAAAATATGTGGCTAAACAACCAAGTATATTCATTGAATCAAACAAGAATAAATACCATTAAAACTCTAAATCCATTTAAATCCATCAGTCAAAGGACTCATTCAACATGGTTTCCATTCCGTACAAATGTGAACTAGTTTAATTCTGAAATAATAAGACGTTCAATTCACATCATGTGAATTAGGCTCATCTTATTGTTACCAAGACTATTTGTCATGCAATAACGTTCAAATTACATTTTGCTTCTTCCTTAAAGATTATATTCATTATGAATAAAATGCCCATGGACCGTCTATCAATTCAATTCATTCAATTTAACAAACAATGGACTGGTTGATCTTGAATTTCATTTTTTATTGATATTAATTGTTGAATTCAAAATTAGAAAGTGCCTCCCATCATTTCTCATTAGCAATGCTGGTCTTTTGACTCCAAACACATTTTTTGTCACATTGATCCTGAAATTAAAAGATGTGGCTAAACAACCAAGTATTTTCATTGAATCAAACAAGTATAAATAGCATGAAAACTCTAAATCCATTTAAATTCATCTGTCAAAGGAGTCATTCATCATGGTTTCCATTCCGTACAAATGTGAACTAGTTTAATTCTGAAATAATAAGACATTCAATTCACCTAATATGAATTAGGCTCCTCTTATTGTTACCAAGACTATTTTTCGTGCAATAACTTTCAAATTACATTTTGCTTCTTCCTTAATGATTATATTCATTATGAAAAAAATGCCGATGGACCATCTATCACATGAATTCATTCAATTTAACAAACAATGGTGTGCTTGATCTTGAATTTCATTTCTTATTGATATTAATTGTTGAATTCATAATTAGAAAATGCCTCCCATCATTTGTAATTAGCAATGCTGTTCTTTTGACTCCAAACACACTTCTTGACACATTGATCATGAAATTAACACATGTGGCTAAACAACCTTGTATATTGATTGAATCAAACAAGTATAAACACCATTCAAACTTTAAATCCATTTAAATCCATCAGTCAAAGGAGTCATTCATCATGGTTTCCATTCCGTACAAATGTGAACTAGTTTAATTCTGAAATAATAAGACATTCATTTCACCTAATGTGAATTAGGTTCCTCTTATTGTTACCAAGAATATTTTTCGTGGAATAACTTTCAGATTACATTTTACTTCTTCCTTAATGATTATATTCATAATGAAAAAAAAAAAAAGCCCATGGACCATCTATCAATTCAATTCATTCAATTTAACAAACAATGGTGTGCTTGATCTTGAATTTCATTTCTTAATGATATTAATTGTTGAATTCAAAATTAAAGAGTGCCTCCCATCATTTCTCATTAGCAATGCTGTTCTTTTGACTCCAAACACACTTTTTGACACATTGATCATGAAATTAACACATGTGGCTAAACATCCTAATGTATTGATTGAATCAAACATTTGTGAACAGGATTAAAACTCTAAATTCCTTTAAATCCATCAGTCAAAGGAGTCATTCATCATGGTTTCCATTCCATACAAATGTGCACTAGTTTAATTCTGAAATAATAAGACATTCAATTCACCTCATGTGAATTAGGCTCCTCTTATTGTTACCAAGACTATTTTTTGTGCAATAACTTTCAAATTACAATTTCCTTCTTCCTTAATGATTATATTCATTATGAAAAAAATGCCCATGGACCATCTATCACATGAATTCATTCAATTTGACAAACAATGGAGTCCTTGATCATGAATTTCTTTTCTTATTGATATTAATTGTTGAATTCAAAATTAGAAAGTGCCTCCCATCATTTCTCATTACCAATGCTGTTCTTTTGACTCCAAACACACTTCCTGACACATTGATCATGAAATTAACACATGTGGCTAAACAACCTAGTATATTGATTGAATCAAACAAGTATAAATACCATTAAAACTCTAAATCCATTTAAATCCATCATTTAAAGGAGTCATTCATCATGGTATGCATTCCATGCAAATGCGAACTTGTTTAATTCTGAAACAATAACACATTCTATTCACCTCATGTGAATTAGGCTCTGCTTATTGTTACCAAGACTATTTGTCATGCAATAACTTTCAAATTACATTTTGCTTCTTCCTTAATGATTATATTCATTAAGAAAAAAATGCCCATGGACCATCTATCACATGAATTCATTCAATTTGACAAAGAATGGAGTGCTTGATCTTGAATTTCATTTCCTATTGATATTAATTGTTAAATTTAAAATTAGAGATTGCCTCCCATCATTCCTCATTAGGAATGCTGTTCTTTTGACTCCAAACACACTTCTTGACACATTGATCATGAAATTAACGCATGTGGCTAAACATCCTAGTACATTGATTGAATCAAACAAGTATAAACAAAATTAATACTCTAAATCTGTTTAAATCCATCAGTCAAAGGAGTCATTCATCATGGTATGCATTCCATGCAAATGTGAACTTCTTTAATTCTAAAAAAATAAGACATTCTATTCACCTCATGTGAATTAGGCTCCTCTTATTGTTACCAAGACTATTTGTCATGCAATAACTTTCAAATTACATTTTGGTTCTACCTTAATGATTATATTCATTACGAAAAAAATGCCCATGGACCGTCTATCAATTCAATTCATTCAATTTAAAAAACAATGGAGTGCTTGATCTTGAATTTCATTTCTTATTGATATTAATTGTTGAATTCAAAATTAGAAAGTGCCTCCCATCATTTCTCAATAGCAATGCTGTTCTTTTGACTCCAAACACACTACTTGACACATTGATCACGAAATTAACACATGTGGCTAAACAACCTAGTATATTGATTGAATCAAACAAGTATAAATACCATTACAACTCTAAATCCATTTAAATCCATCAGTCAAAGGAGTCATTCATCATGGTATGCATTCCATGCAAATGTGAACTTGTTTAATTCTAAAAAAATAAGACATTCTATTCACCTCATGCGAATTAGGCTCCTCTTATTGTTACCAAGACTATTTGTCATGCAATAACTTTCAAATTACATTTTGGTTCTACCTTAATGATTATATTCATTATGAAAAAAATTCCGATGGACCATCTATCACATGAATTCATTCAATTTAACAAACAATGGAGTGCTTGATCTTGAATTTCATTTCTTATTGATATTAATTGTTGAATTCAAAATTAGAAAGTGCCTCCCATCATTTCTCATTACCAATTCTGTTCTTTTGACTACAAACACACTTCTTGACACATTGATCATGAAATTAACACATGTGGCTAAACAACCTTGTATATTGATTGAATCAAACAAGTATAAACACCATTAAAACTCTAAATCCATCAGTCAAAGGAGTCATTCATCATGGTTTCCATTCCGTACAAATGTGAACTAGTTTAATTCTGAAATAATAAGACATTCAATTCACCTCATGCGAATTAGCCTCTTCTTATTGTTACCAAGACTATTTTTCGTGCCATAACTTTCAAATTACATTTTCCTTCTTCCTTAATGATTATATTCATTATGAAAAAAATTCCTATGGCCCATCTATCACATGAATTCATTCAATTTCACAAACAATGGAGTGCTTGATCTTGAATTTCATTTCTTATTGATATTAATTGTTGAATTCAAAATTAGAAAGTGCCTCACATCATTTCTCATTAGCAATGCTGTTCTTTTGACTCCAAACACACTTCTTGACACATTGATCATGAAATTCACACATGTGGCGAAACAACCTAGTATATTGACTGAATCAAACAAGTATAAACAGCATAAAAACTCTAAATCCATTTAAATCCATCAGTCAAAGGAGTCATTCATCATGGTTTCCATTCCGTACAAATGTGAACTAGTTTAATTCTGAAATAATAAGACATTCAATTCACCTAATGTGAATTAGGCTCCTCTTATTGTTACCAAGACTATTTGTCATGCAATAACTTTCAAATTACATTTTGGTTCTACCTTAATGATTATATTCATTACCAAAAAAATGCCCATGGACCGTCTATCAATTCAATTCATTCAATTTAAAAAACAATGGAGTGCTTGATCTTGAATTTCATTTCTTATTGATATTAATTGTTGAATTCAAAATTAGAAAGTGCCTCCCATCATTTCTCATTACCAATGCTGTTCTTTTGACTCCAAACACACTTGTTGACACATTGATCATGAAATTAACACATGTGGCTAAACAACCTAGTATATTGATTGAATCAAACAAGTATAAACACCATTAAAACTCTAAATCCATTTAAATCCATCAGTCAAAGGAGTCATTCATCATGGTATGCATTCCATGCAAATGTGAACTTGTTTAATTCTGAAACAATAAGACATTCTGTACACCTCATGTGAATTAGGCTCCGCTTATTGTTACAAAGACAATTTGTCATGCAACAACTTTCAAATTACATTTGGCTTCTTCCTCAATGATTATATTCATTATGAAAAAAATGCCCATGGACCATCTATCACACGAATTCATTCAATTTGACAAACAATGGAGTGCTTGATCTTGAATTTCATTTCTTATTGATATTAATTGTTAAATTTAAAATTAGAGATTGCCTCCCATCATTCCTCATTAGGAATGCTGTTCTTTTAACTCCAAACACACTACTTGACACATTGATCACGAAATTAACACATGTGGCTAAACAACCTAGTATATTGATTGAATCAAACAAGTATAAATACCATTACAACTCTAAATCCATTTAAATCCATCAGACAATGGAGTCATTCATCATGGAATGCATTCCATGCAAATGTGAACTTTAATTAATTCTAAAAAAATAAGACATTCTATTCACCTCATGTGAATTAGGCTCCTCTTATTGTTACCAAGACTATTTGTCATGCAATAACTTTCAAATTACATTTTGGTTCTACCTTAATGATTATATTCATTACCAAAAAAATGCCCATGGACCGTCTATCAATTCAATTCATTCAATTTAAAAAACAATGGAGTGCTTGATCTTGAATTTCATTTCTTATTGATATTAATTGTTGAATTCAAAATTAGAAAGTGCCTCCCATCATTTCTCATTACCAATGCTGTTCTTTTGACTCCAAACACACTTCTTGACACATTGATCATGAAATTAACACATGTGGCTAAACAACCTAGTATATTGATTGAATCAAACAAGTATAAACACCATTAAAACTCTAAATCCATTTAAATCCATCAGTCAAAGGAGTCATTCATCATGGTATGCATTCCATGCAAATGTGAACTTGTTTAATTCTGAAACAATAAGACATTCTGTACACCTCATGTGAATTAGGCTCCGCTTATTGTTACAAAGACAATTTGTCATGCAACAACTTTCAAATTACATTTTACTTCTTCCTTAATGATTATATTCATAATGAAAAAAAAAAAAGCCCATGGACCATCTATCAATTCAATTCATTCAATTTAACAAACAATGGTGTGCTTGATCTTGAATTTCATTTCTTATTGATATTAATTGTTGAATTCAAAATTAAAGAGTGCCTCCCATCATTTCTCATTAGCAATGCTGTTCTTTTGACTCCAAACACACTACTTGACACATTGATCACGAAATTAACACATGTGGCTAAACAACCTAGTATATTGATTGAATCAAACAAGTATAAATACCATTACAACTCTAAATCCATTTAAATCCATCAGACAATGGAGTCATTCATCATGGAATGCATTCCATGCAAATGTGAACTTGTTTAATTCTAAAAAAATAAGACATTCTATTCACCTCATGTGAATTAGGCTCCTCTTATTGTTACCAAGACTATTTGTCATGCAATAACTTTCAAATTATATTTTGCTTCTTCCGTAATGATTATATTCATTACGAAAAAAATGTCCATGGAGCGTCTATCAATTCAATTCATTCAATTTAAAAAACAATGGAGTGCTTGATCTTGAATTTCATTTCTTATTGATATTAATTGTTGAATTCAAAATTAGAAAGTGCCTCCCATCATTTATCAATAGCAATGCTGTTTTTTGAATACAAACACACTACTTGACACATTGATCACGAAATTAACACATGTGGCTAAACAACCTTGTATATTGATTGAATCAAACAAGTATAAATACCATTACAACTCTAAATCCATTTAAATCCATCAGACAAAGGAGTAATTCATCATGGAATGCATTCCATGCAAATGTGAACTTGTTTAATTCTAAAAAAATAAGACATTCTATTCACCTCATGTGAATTAGGCTCCTCTTATTGTTACCAAGACTATTTGTCATGCAATAACTTTCAAATTACATTTTGCTTCTTCCGTAATGATTATATTCATTACGAAAAAAATGCCCATGGAGCGTCTATCAATTCAATTCATTCAATTTAAAAAATAATGGAGTGCTTGATCTTGAATTTCATTTCTTATTGATATTAATTGTTGAATTCAAAATTAGAAAGTGCCTCCCATCATTTCTCATTACCAATTCTGTTCTTTTGACTACAAACACACTTCTTGACACATTGATCATGAAATTAACACATGTGGCTAAACAACCTTGTATATTGATTGAATCAAACAAGTATAAACACCATTAAAACTCTAAATCCATCAGTCAAAGGAGTCATTCATCATGGTTTCCATTCCGTACAAATGTGAACTAGTTTAATTCTGAAATAATAAGACATTCAATTCACCTCATGCGAATTAGCCTCTTCTTATTGTTACCAAGACTATTTTTCGTGCCATAACTTTCAAATTACATTTTCCTTCTTCCTTAATGATTATATTCATTATGAAAAAAATTCCTATGGCCCATCTATCACATGAATTCATTCAATTTCACAAACAATGGAGTGCTTGATCTTGAATTTCATTTCTTATTGATATTAATTGTTGAATTCAAAATTAGAAAGTGCCTCGCATCATTTCTCATTAGCAATGCTGTTCTTTTGACTCCAAACACACTTCTTGACACATTGATCATGCAATTCACACATGTGGCGAAACAACCTAGTATATTGACTGAATCAAACAAGTATAAACAGCATAAAAACTCTAAATCCATTTAAATCCATCAGTCAAAGGAGTCATTCATCATGGTTTCCATTCCGTACAAATGTGAACTAGTTTAATTCTGAAATAATAAGACATTCAATTCACCTAATGTGAATTAGGCTCCTCTTATTGTTACCAAGACTATTTGTCATGCAATAACTTTCAAATTACATTTTGGTTCTACCTTAATGATTATATTCATTACCAAAAAAATGCCCATGGACCGTCTATCAATTCAATTCATTCAATTTAAAAAACAATGGAGTGCTTGATCTTGAATTTCATTTCTTATTGATATTAATTGTTGAATTCAAAATTAGAAAGTGCCTCCCATCATTTCTCATTACCAATGCTGTTCTTTTGACTCCAAACACATTTCTTGACACATTGATCATGAAATTAACACATGTGGCTAAACAACCTAGTATATTGATTGAATCAAACAAGTATAAACACCATTAAAACTCTAAATCCATTTAAATCCATCAGTCAAAGGAGTCATTCATCATGGTATGCATTCCATGCAAATGTGAACTTGTTTAATTCTGAAACAATAAGACATTCTATACACCTCATGTGAATTAGGCTCCGCTTATTGTTACCAAGACAATTTGTCATGCAACAACTTTCAAATTACATTTGGCTTCTTCCTTAATGATTATATTCATTATGAAAAAAATGCCCATGGACCATCTATCACACGAATTCATTCAATTTGACAAACAATGGAGTGCTTGATCTTGAATTTCATTTCTTATTGATATTAATTGTTAAATTTAAAATTAGAGATTGCCTCCCATCATTCCTCATTAGGAATGCTGTTCTTTTAACTCCAAACACATTTCTTGACACATTGATCATGAAATTAACGCATGTGGCTAAACAACCTAGTACATTGATTGAATCAAACAAGTATAAACAAAATTAATACTCTAAATCTGTTTAAATCCATCAGTCAAAGGAGTCATTCATCATGGTATGCATTCCATGCAAATGTGAACTTCTTTAATTCTAAAAAAATAAGACATTCTATTCACCTCATGTGAATTAGGCTCCTCTTATTGTTACCAAGACTATTTTTCATGCAATAACTTTCAAATTACATTTTGGTTCTACCTTAATGATTATATTCATTACGAAAAAAATGCCCATGGACCGTCTATCAATTCAATTCATTCAATTTAAAAAACAATGGAGTGCTTGATCTTGAATTTCATTTCTTATTGATATTAATTGTTGAATTCAAAATTAGAAAGTGCCCCCCATCATTTCTCAATAGCAATGCTGTTCTTTTGACTCCAAACACACTACTTGACACATTGATCACGAAATTAACACATGTGGCTAAACAACCTAGTATATTGATTGAATCAAACAAGTATAAATACCATTACAACTCTAAATCCATTTAAATCCATCAGTCAAAGGAGTCATTCATCATGGTATGCATTCCATGCAAATGTGAACTTGTTTAATTCTAAAAAAATAAGACATTCTATTCACCTCATGTGAATTAGGCTCCTCTTATTGTTACCAAGACTATTTGTCATGCAATAACTTTCAAATTACATTTTGGTTCTACCATAATGATTATATTCATTATGAAAAAAATTCCGATGGACCATCTATCACATGAATTCATTCAATTTAACAAACAATGGAGTGCTTGATCTTGAATTTCATTTCTTATTGATATTAATTGTTGAATTCAAAATTAGAAAATGCCTCGCATCATTTCTCATTAGCAATGCTGTTCTTTTGACTCCAAACACACTTCTTGACACATTGATCATGCAATTTACACATGTGGCGAAACAACCTAGTATATTGACTGAATCAAACAAGTATAAAGAGCATTAAAACTCTAAATCCATTTAAATCCATCAGTAAAAGGAGTCATTCATCATGGTTTCCATTCCGTACAAATGTGAACTAGTTTAATTCTGAAATAATGAGACATTCAATTCACCTCATGTGAATTAGGCTCCTCTTATTGTTGCCAAGACTATTTTTCGTGCAATAACTTTCAAATTACATTTTCCTTCTTCCTTAATGATTATATTCATTATGAAAAAAATGCCCATGGACCATCTATCACATGAATTCATTCAATTTGACAAACAATGGAGTGCTTGATCTTGAATTTCATTTCTTATTGATATTAATTGTTGAATTCAAAATTAGAATGTGCCTCCCATCATTTCTCAATAACAATGCTGTTCTTTTGACTCCAACCACACTACTTGACACATTGATCACGAAATTAACACATGTGGCTAAACAACCTAGTATATTGATTGAATCAAACAAGTATAAATACCATTACAACTCTAAATCCATTTAAATCCATCAGTCAAAGGAGTCATTCATCATGGTATGCATTCCATGCAAATGTGAACTTGTTTAATTGTAAAAAAATAAGACATTCTATTCACCTCATGGGAATTAGGCTCCTCTTATTGTTACCAAGACTATTTGTCATGCAATAACTTTCAAATTACATTTTGGTTCTACCTTAATGATTATATTCATCACAAAAAAAATGCCCATGGACCGTCTATCAATTCAATTCATTCAATTTAAAAAACAATGGAGTGCTTGATCTTGAATTTCATTTCTTATTGATATTAATTGTTGAATTCAAAATTAGAAAGTGCCTCCCATCATTTCTCATTACCAATGCTGTTCTTTTGACTACAAACACACTTCTTGACACATTGATCATGAAATTAACACATGTGGCTAAACAACCTTGTATATTGATTGAATCAAACAAGTATAAACACCATTAAAACTCTAAATCCATTTAAATCCATCAGTCAAAGGAGTCATTCATCATGGTTTCCATTCCGTACAAATGTGAACTAGTTTAATTCTGAAATAATAAGACATTCAATTCACCTCATGCGAATTACGCTCCTCTTATTGTTACCAAGACTATTTTTAGTGCCATAACTTTCAAATTACATTTTCCTTCTTCCTTAATGATTATATTCATTATGAAAAAAATTCCTATGGACCATCTATCACATGAATTCATTCAATTTAACAAACAATGGAGTGCTTGATCTTGAATTTGATTTCTTATTGATATTAATTGTTGAATTCAAAAGTTGAGAGTGCCTCCCATCATTTTTCATTAGCAATGCTGTTCTTTTGACTACAAACCCACTTTTTGACACATTGATCATGAAATTAACACATGTGGCTAAAGAACCTAATGTATTGATTGAATCAAACAATTGTGAACAGGATTAAAACTCTAAATCCATTTAAATCCATCAGTCAAAGGAGTCATTCATCATGGTTTCCATTCCGTACAAATGTGAACTAGTTTAATTCTGAAATAATAAGACATTCAATTCACCTCATGTGAATTAGGCTCTTCTTATTGTTACCAAGACTATTTTTCGTGCAATAACATTCAAATTACATTTTCCTTCTTCCTTAATGATTATATTCATTATGAAAAAAATTCCGATGGACCATCTATCACATGAATTCATTCAATTTAACAAACAATGGAGTGCTTGATCTTGAATTTCATTTCTTATTGATATTAATTGTTGAATTCAAAATTAGAAAGTGCCTCCCATCATTTGTCATTACCAATGCTGTTCTTTTGACTCCAAACTCACTTCTTGACACATTGATCATGCAATTCACACATGTGGCGAAACAACCTAGTATATTGACTGAATCAAACAAGTATAAACACCATTAAAACTCTAAATCCATTTAAATCAATCAGTCAAAGGAGTCATTCATCATGGTTTCCATTCCGTACAAATGTGAACTAGTTTAATTCTGAAATAATAAGACATTCATTTCACCTCATGTGAATTAGGTTCCTTTTATTGTTACCAAGACTATTTTTCGTGGAATAACTTTCAGATTACATTTTACTTCTTCCTTAATGATTATATTCATTATGAAAAAAAAAAGCCCATGGACCATCTATCAATTCAATGCATTCAATTTAACAAACAATGGTGTGCTTGATCTTGAATTTCATTTCTTATTGATATTAATTGTTGAATTCAAAAGTAGAGAGTGCCTCCCATCATTTCTCATTAGCAATGCTGTTCTTTTGACTCCAAACACACTTTTTGACACATTGATCATGAAATTAACACATGTGGCTAAATAACCTAATGTATTGATTGAATTAAACAATTGTGAACAGGATTAAAACTCTAAATCCATTTAAATCCATCAGTCAAAGGAGTCATTCATCATGGTTTCCATTCCGTACAAATGTGAACTAGTTTAATTCTGAAATAATAAGACATTCAATTCACTTAATGTGAATTAGGCTCCTCTTATTGTTACCAAGACTATTTTTCGTGCAATAACTTTCAAATTACATTTTCCTTCTTCCTTAATCATTATATTCATTATGAAAAAAATTCCTATGGACCATCTATCACATGAATTCATTCAATTTAACAAACAATGGAGTGCTTGATCTTGAATTTCATTTCTTATTGATATTAATTGTTGAATTCAAAAGTAGAGAGTGCCTCCCATCATTTCTCATTAGCAATGCTGTTCTTTTGACTCCAAACACACTTTTTGACACATTGATCATGAAATTAACACATGTGGCTAAAGAACCTAATGTATTGATTGAATCAAACAATTGTGAACAGGATTAAAACTCTAAATCCATTTAAATCCATCAGTCAAAGGAGTCATTCATCATGGTTTCCATTCCGTACAAATGTGAACTAGTTTAATTCTGAAATAATAAGACATTCAATTAACCTCATGTGAATTAGGCTCCCCTTATTGTTACCAAGACTATTTTTCGTGCAATAACATTCAAATTACATTTTCCTTCTTCCTTAATGATTATATTCATTATGAAAACAATTCCGATGGACCATCTATCACATGAATTCATTCAATTTAACAAACAATGGAGTGCTTGATCTTGAATTTCATTTCTTATTGAGATTAATTCTTGAATTCAAAAGTAGAAAGTGCCTCCCATCATTTCTCATTACCAATGCTGTTCTTTTGACTCCAAACACACTTCTTGACACATTGATCATGCAATTCACACATGTGGCGAAACAACCTAGTATATTGACTGAATCAAACAAGTATAAACACCATTAAAACTCTAAATCCATTTAAATCCATTAGTCAAAGGAGTCATTCATCATGGTTTCCATTCCGTACAAATGTGAACTAGTTTAATTCTGAAATAATAAGACATTCAATTAACCTCATGTGAATTAGGCTCCTCTTGTTGTTACCAAGACTATTTTTCGTCCAATAACATTCAAATTACATTTTCCTTCTTCCTTAATGATTATATTCATTATGAAAAAAATTCCGATGGACCATCTATCACATTAATTCATTCAATTTAACAAACAATGGAGTGCTTGATCTTGAATTTCATTTCTTATTGATATTAATTGTTGAATTCAAAATTAGAAAGTGCCATCATTTCTGATTACCAATGCTGTTCTTTTGACTCCAAACACACTTCTTGACACATTGATCATGCAATTCACACATGTGGCGAAACAACCTAGTATATTGACTGAATCAAACAAGTATAAACACCATTAAAACTCTAAATCCATCAGTCAAAGGAGTCATTCATCATGGTTTCCATACCGTACAAATGTGAACTAGTTTAATTCTGAAAGAATAAGACATTCATTTCACCACATGTGAATTAGGTTCCTCTTATTGTTACCAAGACTATTTTTCGTGGAATAACTTTCAGATTACATTTTACTTCTTCCTTAATGATTATATTCATTATGAAAAAAAAAGCCCATGGACCATCTATCAATTCAATTCATTCAATTTAACAAACAATGGTGTGCTTGATCTTGAATTTCATTTCTTATTGATATTAATTGTTGAATTCAAAAGTAGAGAGTGCCTCCCCTCATTACTCATTAGCAATGCTGTTCTTTTGACTCCAAACACACTTTTTGACACATTGATCATGAAATTAACACATGTGGCTAAATAACCTAATGTAGTGATTGAATTAAACAATTGTGAACAGGATTAAAACTCTAAATCCATTTAAATCCATCAGTCAAAGGAGTCATTCATCATGGTTTCCATTCTGTACAAATGTGAACTAGTTTAATTCTGAAATAATAAGACATTCAATTCACCTAATGTGAATTAGGCTCCTCTTATTGTTACCAAGACTATTTTTCGTGCAATAACTTTCAAATTACATTTTGCTTCTTCCTTAATGATTATATTCATTATGAAAAAAATGCCCATGGACCATCTATCACAAGAATTGATTCAATTTGACAAACAATGGAGTGCTTGATCTTGAATTTCATTTCTTATTGATATTAATTGTTGAATTCAAAATTAGAAAGTGCCTCCCATCATTTCTAATTAGCAATGCTGTTCTTTTGACTCCAAACACACTTCTTGACACATTGATCATGAAATTAACACATGTGGCTAAACAACCTAGTATATTGATTGAATCAAATAAGTATAAACACCATTAAAACTCTAAATCCATTTAAATCCATCAGTCAAAGGAGTCATTCATCATGGTATGCATTCCATGCAAATGTGAACTTGTTTAATTCTGAAATAATAAGTCATTCTATTCCCCTCATGTGAATTAGGCTCCTCTTATTGTTACCAAGACTATTTGTCATGCAATAACTTTCAAATTACATTTTGCTTCTTCCTTGATAATTATATTCATTACGAAAAAAATGCCCATGGACCGTCTATCTATTCAATTCATTCAATTTAACAAACAATGGAGTGCTTGATCTTGAATTTTATTTCTTATTGATATTAATTGTTGAATTCAAAATTACAAAGTGCCTCGCATCATTTCTCATTAGCAATGCTGTTATTTTGACTCCAAACACACTTCTTGACACATTGATCATGCAATTCACACAAGTGGCGAAACATCCTATTATATTGACTGAATCAAACAATTATGAACCAGATTAAACCTCTAAATCCATTTAAATTCATCAGTCAAATGAGTCATTTATCATGGTTTCCATTCCGTACAAATGTGAACTAGTTTAATGCTGAAATAATAAGACATTCAATTCACCTAATGTGAATTAGGCTCCTCTTATTGTTACCAAGACTATTTTTCGTGCAATAACATTCAAATTACATTTTTCTTCTTCCTTAATGATTATATTCATTATGAAAAACATTCCGATGGACCATCTATCACATGAATTCATTCAATTTAACAAACAATAGAGTGCTTGATCTTGAATTTCATTTCTTATTGATATTAATTGTTGAATTCAAAATTAGAAAGTGCCTCGCATCATTTCTCATTAGCAATGCTGTTCTTTTGACTCCAAACACACTTCTTGACACATCGATCATGCAATTCACACATGTGGTGAAACAACCTAGTATATTGACGGAATCAAACAAGTATAAACACCATTAAAACTCTAAATCCATTTAAATCCATCAGTCAAAGGAGTCATTCATCATGGTTTCCATTCCGTACAAATGTGAACTAGTTTAATTCTGAAATAATAAGACATTCATTTCACCTCAGCGAATTAGGTTCCTCTTATTGTTACCAAGACTATTTTTCGTGGAATAACTTTCAGATTACATTTTACTTCTTCCTTAATGATTATATTCATTATGAAAAAAAAAAAGCCCATGGACCATCTATCAATTCAATTCATTCAATTTAACAAACAATGGTGTGCTTGATCTTGAATTTCATTTCTTATTGATATTAATTGTTGAATTCAAAAGTAGAGAGTGCCTCCCATCATTTCTCATTAGCAATGCTGTTCTTTTGACTCCAAACACACTTTTTGACACATTGATCATGAAATTAACACATGTGGCTAA
This sequence comes from Ceriops zippeliana, assembly GCA_037897445.1. Lineage (NCBI taxonomy): Eukaryota > Viridiplantae > Streptophyta > Magnoliopsida > Malpighiales > Rhizophoraceae > Ceriops > Ceriops zippeliana. Next base: position 85,962 of record JBAPLH010001023.1, read on the forward strand.
ATAACCTAATGTATTGATTGAATCAAACAATTGTGAACAGGATTAAAACTCTAAATCCATTTAAATCCATCAGTCAAAGGAGTCATTCATCATGGTTTCCATTCCGTACAAATGTGAACTAGTTTAATTCTGAAATAATAAGAAATTCATTTCACCTCATGTGAATTAGGTTCCTCTTATTGTTACCAAGACTATTTTTTGTGGAATAACTTTTAGATTACATTTTACTTCTTCCTTAATGATTATATTCATTACGAAAAAAAAAAGGCCCATGGACCATCTATCAATTCAATTCATTCAATTTAACAAACAATGGTGTGCTTGATCTTGAATTTCTTTTCTTATTGATATTAATTGTTGAATTCAAAAGTAGAGAGTGCCTCCCATCATTTCTCATTAGCAATGCTGTTCTTTTGACTCCAAACACACTTTTTGACACGTTGACCATGAAATTAACACATGTGGCTAAACAACCTAATGTATTGATTGAATCAAACAATTGTGAACAGGATTAAAACTCTAAATCCATTTAAATCCATCAGTCGAAGGAGTCATTCATCATGGTTTCCATTCCGTGCAAATGTGAACTTGTTTAATTCTGAAATAATAAGACATTCTATTCACCTCATGCGAATTAGGCTCCGCTTATTGTTACCAAGACTATTTTTCGTGCAATAACTTTCAAATTACATTTTCCTTCTTTCTTAATGATTATATTCATTATGAAAAAAATGCCCATGGACCATCTATCACATGAATTCATTCAATTCGACAAACAATGGAATGCTTGATCTTGAATTTCATTTCCTATTGATATTAATTGTTAAATTCAAAATTAGAAAGTGCCTCCCATCATTCCTCATTACCAATGCTGTTCTTTTGACTCCAAACACACTTCTTGACACATTGATCATGAAATTAACGCATGTGGCTAAACAACCTAGTATATTGATTGAATCAAACAAGTATAAACAAAATTAATACTCTAAATCCATTTAAATCCATCAGTCAAAGGAGTCATTCATCATGGTATGCATTCCATGCAAATGTGAACTTGTTTAATTCTAAAAAAATAAGACATTCTATTCACCTCATGTGAATTAGGCTCCTCTTATTGTTACCAAGACTATTTGTCATGCAATAACTTTCAAATTACATTTTGCTTCTACCTTAATGATTATATTCATTATGAAAAAAATGCCCATGGACCGTCTATCGATTCAATTCATTCAATTTAAAAAACAATGGAGTGGTTGATCTTGAATTTCATTTCTTATTGATATTAATTGTTGAATTCAAAATTAGAAAGTGCCTCCCATCATTTCTAATTAGCAATGCTGTTCTTTTGACTCCAAACACACTACTTGACACATTGATCCCGAAATTAACACATGTGGCTAAACAACCTAGTATAGTGGTTGAATCAAACAAGTATAAATACCATTACAACTCTAAATCCATTTAAATCCATCAGTCAAAGGAGTCATTCATCATGGTATGCATTCCATGCAAATGTGAACTTGTTTAATTCTAAAAAAATAAGACATTCTATTCACCTCATGTGAATTAGGCTCCTCTTATTGTTACCAAGACTATTTGTCATGCAATAACTTTCAAATTACATTTTGGTTCTACCTTAATGATTATATTCATTACAAAAAAAATGCCCATGGACCGTCTATCAATTCATTTCATTCAATTTAAAAAACAATGGAGTGCTTGATCTTGAACTTCATTTCTTATTGATATTAATTGTTGAATTCAAAATTAGAAAGTGCCTCCCATCATTTCTCATTAGCAATGCTGTTCTTTTGACTCGAAACAAACTTCTTGACACATTGATCATGAAATTAACGCATGTGGCTAAACAACCTAGTATATTGATTGAATCAAACAAGTATAAACACCATTAAAATTCTAAATCCATTTAAATCCATCAGTCAAAGGAGTCATTCATCATGGTATGCATTCCATGCAAATGTGAACTTGTTTAATTCTGAAACAATAAGACATTCTATTCACCTCATGTGAATTAGGCTCCGCTTATTGTTACCAAGACTATTTGTCATGCAATAACTTTCAAATTACATTTTGCTTCTTCCTTAACGATTATATTCATTATGAAAAAAATGCCCATGGACCATCTATCACATGAATTCATTCAATTTGACAAACAATGGAGTGCTTGATCTTGAATTTCATTTCCTTTTGATATTAATTGTTAAATTTAAATTTAGAGATTGCCTCCCATCATTCCTCATCAGGAATGCTGTTCTTTTGACTCTAAACACACTTCTTGACACATTGATCATGAAATTAATGCATGTGGCTAAACAACCTAGTACATTGATTGAATCAAACAAGTATAAACAAAATTAATACTCTAAATCTGTTTAAATCCATCAGTCAATGGAGTCATTCATCATGGTATGCATTCCATGCAAATGTGAACTTGTTTAATTCTAAAAAAATAAGACATTCTATTCACCTCATGTGAATTAGGCTCCTCTTATTGTTACCAAGACTATTTTTCATGCAATAACTTTCAAATTACATTTTGGTTCTACCTTAATGATTATATTCATTATGAAAAAAATGCCCATGGACCGTCTATCGATTCAATTCATTCAATTTAAAAAACAATGGAGTGCTTGATCTTGAATTTCATTTCTTATTGATATTAATTGTTGAATTCAAAATTAGAAAGTGCCTCCCATCATTTCCAATTAGCAATGCTGTTCTTTTGACTCCAAACACACTACTTGACACATTGATCACGAAATTAACACATGTGGCTAAACAACCTAGCATAGTGATTGAATCAAACAAGTATAAATACCATTACAACTCTAAATCCTTTTAAATCCATCAGTCAAAGGAGTCATTCATCATGGTATGCATTCCATGCAAATGTGATCTTGATTAAATCTAAAAAAATAAGACATTCTATTCACCTCATGTGAATTAGGCTCCTCTTATTGTTACCAAGACTATTTCTCATGCAATAACTTTCAAATTACATTTTGGTTCTACCTTAATGATTATATTCATTACGAAAAAAATGCCCATGGACCGTCTATCAATTCATTTCATTCAATTTAAAAAACAATGGAGTGCTTGATCTTGAATTTCATTTCTTATTGATATTAATTGTTGAATTCAAAATTAGAAAGTGCCTCCCATCATTTCTCATTACCAATGCTGTTCTTTTGACTCGAAACAAACTTCTTGACACATTGATCATGAAATTAACACATGTGGCTAAACAACCTAGTATATTGATTGAATCAAACAAGTATAAACACCATTAAAACTCTAAATCCATTTAAATCTATCAGTCAAAGGAGTCATTCATCATGGTATGCATTTCATGCAAATGTGAACTTGTTTAATTCTAAAACAATAAGATATTCTATTCACCTCATGTGAATTAAGCTCTGCTTATTGTTACCAAGAAAATTTGTCATGCCATAACTTTGAAATTACATTTTGCTTCTTCCTTAATGATTGTATTCATTATGAAAAAAATGCCCATGGACCATCTATCACATGAATTCATTCAATTTGACAAACAATGGAGTGCTTGATCTTGAATTTCATTTCTTATTGATATTAATTGTTAAATTTAAAATTAGATATTGCCTCCCATCATTCCTCATTAGGAATGCTGTTCTTTTGACTCCAAACACACTTCTTGACACATTGATCATGAAATTAACGCATGTGGCTAAACAACCTAGTACATTGATTGAATCAAACAAGTATAAACAAAATTAAAACTCTAAATCCGTTTAAATCCATCAGTCAAAGGAGTCATTGATCATGGTATGCATTCCATGCAAATGTGAACTTGTTTAATTCTAAAAAAATAAGACATTCTATTCACCTCATGTGAATTAGGCTCCTCTTATTGTTACCAAGACTATTTGTCATGCAATAACTTTCAAATTACATTTTGGTTCTACCTTAATGATTATATTCATTACGAAAAAATTGCCCATGGACCGTCTATCAATTCAATTCATTCAATTTAAAAAACAATGGAGTGCTTGATCTTGAATTTCATTTCTTATTGATATTAATTGTTGAATTCAAAATTAGAAAGTGCCTCCCATCATTTCTCATTACCAATGCTGTTCTTTTGACTCCAAACACACTTCTTGACACATTGATCATGAAATTAACACATGTGGCTAAACAACCTTGTATATTGATTGAATCAAACAAGTATAAACACCATTAAAACTCTAAATCCATTTAAATCCATCAGTCAAAGGAGTCATTCATCATGGTTTCCATTTCGTACAAATGTGAACTAGTTTAATTCTGAAATAATAAGACATTCATTTCAACTCATGTGAATTAGGTTCCTCTTATTGTTACCAAGACTATTTTTCGTGGAATAACTTTCAGATTACATTTTACTTCTTCCTTAATGATTATATTCATTACGAAAAAAAAAAGCCCATGGACCATCTATCAATTCAATTCATTCAATTTAACAAACAATGGTGTGCTTGATCTTGAATTTCATTTCTTATTGATATTAATTGTTGAATTCAAAAGTAGAGAGTGCCTCCCATCATTTCACATTAGCAATGCTATTCTTTTGTCTCCAAACACACTTTTTGACACATTGACCATGAAATTAACACATGTGGCTAAACAACCTAATGTATTGATTGAATCAAACAATTGTGAACAGGATTAAAACTCTAAATCCATTTAAATCCATCAGTCAAAGGAGTCATTCATCATGGTTTCCATTCCGTACAAATGTGAACTAGTTTAATTCTGAAATAATAAGAAATTCATTTCACCTCCTGTGAATTAGGTTCCTCTTATTGTTACCAAGACTATTTTTCGTGGAATAACTTTCAGATTACATTTATTTCTTCCTTAATGATTATATTCATTACGAAAAAAAAAAGCCCATGGACCATCTATCAATTCAATTCATTCAATTTAACAAACAATGGTGCGCTTGATCTTGAATTTCATTTCTTATTGATATTAATTGTTGAATTCAAAAGTAGAGAGTGCCTCCCATCATTTCTCATTAGCAATGCTGTTCTTTTGTCTCCAAACACACTTTTTGACACATTGACCATGAAATTAACACATGTGGCTAAACAACCTAATGTATTGATTGAATCAAACAATTGTGAACAGGATTAAAACTCTAAATCCATTTAAATCCATCAGTCAAAGGAGTCATTCATCATGGTTTCCATTCCGTACAAATGTGAACTAGTTTAATTCTGAAATAATAAGAAATTCATTTCACCTCATGTGAATTAGGTTCCTCTTATTGTTACCAAGACTATTTTTCGTGGAATAACTTTCAGATTACATTTATTTCTTCCTTAATGATTATATTCATTACGAAAAAAAAAGCCCATGGACCATCTATCAATTCAATTCATTCAATTTAACAAACAATGGTGTGCTTGATCTTGAATTTCATTTCTTATTGATATTAATTGTTGAATTCAAAAGTAGAGAGTGCCTCCCATCATTTCTCATTACCAATGCTGTTCTTTTGACTCCAAACACACTTCTTGACACATTGATCATGAAATTAACACATATGGCTAAACAACCTAGTATATTGATTGAATCAAATAAGTATAAACACCATTAAAACACTAAATCCATTTAAATCCATCAGTCAAAGGAGTCATTCATCATGGTATGCATTCCATGCAAATGTGAACTTGTTTAATTCTGAAATAATAACACATTCTATTCCCCTCATGTGAATTAGGCTCCTCTTATTGTTACCAAGACTATTTGTCATGCAATAACTTTCAAATTACATTTTGCTTCTTCCTTGATAATTATATTCATTACAAACAAAATGCCCATGGACCGTCTATCTATTCAATTCATTCAATTTAACAAACAATGGAGTGCTTGATCTTGAATTTCATTTCTTATTGATATTAATTGTTGAATTCAAAATTAGAAAGTGCCTCGCATCATTTCTCATTAGCAATGCTGTTCTTTTGACTCCAAACACACTTCTTGACACATTGATCATGCAATTCACACATGTGGCGAAACAACCTATTATATTGACAGAATCAAACAATTATGAACCAGATTAAAACTCTAAATCCATTTAAATCCATCAGTCAAATGAGTCATTTATCATGGTTGCCATTCCGTACAAATGTGAACTAGTTTAATTCTGAAATAATAAGACATTCAATTCACCTCATGTGAATTAGGCTCCTCTTATTGTTACCAAGACTATTTTTCGTGCAATAACTTTCAAATTACATTTTGCTTCTTCCTTAATGATTATATTCATTATGAAAAAAATGCCCATGGACCATCTATCACATGAATTCATTCAATTTGACAAACAATGGAGTGCTTGATCTTGAATTTCATTTCTTATTGATATTAATTGTTGAATTCAAAATTAGAAAGTGCCTCCCATCATTTCTCATTAGCAATGCTATTCTTTTGACACCAAACACACTTTCTGTCACATTGATCCTGAAATTAAAAGATGTGGCTAAACAACCAAGTATATTCATTGAATCAAACAAGTGTAAATAGCATGAAAACTCTAAATCCATTTAAATCCATCAGTCAAAGGAGTCATTCATCATGGTTTCCATTCCGTACAAATGTGAACTACTTTAATTCTGAAATAATAAGACATTCTATTCACCTAATATGAATTAGGCTCCTCTTATTGTTACCATGACTATTTTTCGTGCAATAACTTTGAAATTACATTTTGCTTCTTCCTTAATGATTATATTCATTATGAAAAAAATGCCCATGGACCATCTATCACATGAATTCATTCAATTTGACAAACAATGGAGTGCTTGATCTTGAATTTCATTTCCTATTGATATTAATTGTTAAATTTAAAATTAGAGATTGCCTCCCATCATTCCTCATTAGGAATGCTGTTCTTTTGACTCCAAACACACTTCTTGACACATTGATCATGAAATTAACGCATGTGGCTAAACAACCTAGTACATTGATTGAATCAAACAATATAAACAAAATTAATACTCTAAATCGGTTTAAATCCATCTGTCAAAGGAGTCATTCATCATGGTATGCATTCCATGCAAATGTGAACTTGTTTAATTCTAAAAAAATAAGACATTCTATTCACCTCATGTGAATTAGGCTCCCCTTATTGTTAACAAGACTATTTGTCATACAATAACTTTCAAATTACATTTTGGTTCTACCTTAATGATTATATTCATTATGAAAAAAATGCCCATGGACAGTCTATCAATTCAATTCATTCAATTTAAAAAACAATGGAGTGCTTGATCTTGAATTTCATTTCTTATTGATATTAATTGTTGAATTCAAAATTAGAGAGTGCCTCCCATCATTTCCCAATAGCAATGCTGTGCTTTTGACTCCAAACACACTACTTGACACATTGATCACGAAATTAACGCATGTGGCTAAACAACCTAGTATATTGATTGCATCAAACAAGTATAAATACCATTACAACTCTAAATCCATTTAAATCCATCAGTCAAAGGAGTGATTCATCATGGTATGCATTCCGTGCAAATGTCAACTTGTTTAATTCTGAAACAATAAGACATTCTATTCACCTTATGTGAATTAGGGTCCGCTTATTGTTACCAAGACTATTTGTCATGCAATAACTTTCAAATTACATTTTGGTTCTACCTTAATGATTATATTCATTATGAAAAAAATGTCCATGGACCGTCTATCGATTCAATTCATTCAATTTAAAAAACAATGGAGTGCATGATCTTGAATTTCATTTCTTATTGATATTAATTGTTGAATTCAAAATTAGAAAGTGCCTCCCATCATTTCTAATTAGCAATGCTGTTCTTTTGACTCCAAACACACTTCTTGACACATTGATCATGAAATTAACGCATGTGGCTAAACAACCTAATACATTGACTGAATCAAACAAGTATAAACACCATTAAAACTCTAAATCCATTTAAATCCATTAGTCAAAGGAGTCATTCATCATGGTATGCATTTCATGCAAATGTGAACTTGTTTAATTCTAAAACAATAAGACATTATATTCACCTCATGTGAATTAAGCTCCGCTTATTGTTACCAAGACAATTTGTCATGCAATAACTTTCAAATTACATTTTGCTTCTTCTTTAATCATTATATTCATCATGAAAAAAATGCCCATGGACCATCTATCACATGAATTCATTCAATTTGACAAACAATGGAGTGCTTGATCTTGAATTTCATTTCTTATTGATATTAATTGTTAAATTTAAAATTAGAGATTGCCTCCCATCATTCCTCATTAGGAATGCTGTTCTTTTGACTCCAAACACACTTCTTGACACATTGATCATGAAATTAACACATGTGGCTAAACAACCTAGAATATTGATTGAATCAAACAAAATATAAATACCATTACAACTCTAAATCCATTTAAATCCATCAGTCAAAGTAGTCATTCATCATGGTATGCATTCCATGCAAATGTGAACTTGTTTAATTCTAAAAAAATAAGACATTCTATTCACCTCATGTGAATTAGGCTCCTCTTATTGTTAGCAAGACTATTTGTCATACAATAACTTTCAAATTACATTTTGGTTCTACCTTAATGATTATATTCATTATGAAAAAAATGCCCATGGACAGTCTATCAATTCAATTCATTCAATTTAAAAAACAATGGAGTGCTTGATCTTGAATTTCATTTCTTATTGATATTAATTGTTGAATTCAAAATTAGAGAGTGCCTCCCATCATTTCCCAATAGCAATGCTGTGCTTTTGACTCCAAACACACTACTTGACACATTGATCACGAAATTAACGCATGTGGCTAAACAACCTAGTATATTGATTGCATCAAACAAGTATAAATACCATTACAACTCTAAATCCATTTAAATCCATCAGTCAAAGGAGTGATTCATCATGGTATGCATTCCGTGCAAATGTCAACTTGTTTAATTCTGAAACAATAAGACATTCTATTCACCTTATGTGAATTAGGCTCCGCTTATTGTTACCAAGACTATTTGTCATGCAATAACTTTCAAATTACATTTTGGTTCTACCTTAATGATTATATTCATTATGAAAAAAATGTCCATGGACCGTCTATCGATTCAATTCATTCAATTTAAAAAACAATGGAGTGCATGATCTTGAATTTCATTTCTTATTGATATTAATTGTTGAATTCAAAATTAGAAAAAGTGCCTCCCATCATTTCTAATTAGCAATGCTGTTCTTTTGACTCCAAACACACTTCTTGACACATTGATCATGAAATTAACGCATGTGGCTAAACAACCTAATACATTGACTGAATCAAACAAGTATAAAACACCATTAAAACTCTAAATCCATTTAAATCCATTAGTCAAAGGAGTCATTCATCATGGTATGCATTTCATGCAAATGTGAACTTGTTTAATTCTAAAACAATAAGACATTATATTCACCTCATGTGAATTAAGCTCCGCTTATTGTTACCAAGACAATTTGTCATGCAATAACTTTCAAATTACATTTTGCTTCTTCTTTAATCATTATATTCATTATGAAAAAAATGCCCATGGACCATCTATCACATGAATTCATTCAATTTGACAAACAATGGAGTGCTTGATCTTGAATTTCATTTCTTATTGATATTAATTGTTAAATTTAAAATTAGAGATTGCCTCCCATCATTCCTCATTAGGAATGCTGTTCTTTTGACTACAAACACACTTCTTGACACATTGATCATGAAATTAACGCATGTGGCTAAACAACCTAGTACATTGATTGAATCAAACAAGTATAAACAAAATTACATTTTGCTTCTTCCTTGATAATTATATTCATTATGAATAAAATGCCCATGGACCATCTATCAATTCAATTCATTCAATTTAACAAACAATGGACTGCTTAATCTTGAATTTCATTTCTTATTGATATTAATTGTTGAATTCAAAATTAGAAAGTGCCTCTCATCATTTCTCATTAGCAATGCGGTTCTTTTGACTCCAAAAACACTTTTAGTCACATTGATCCTGAAATTAAAATATGTGGCTAAACAACCAAGTATATTCATTGAATCAAACAAGCATAAATACCATTAAAACTCTAAAGCCATTTAAATCCATCAGTCAAAGGACTCATTCAACATGGTTTCCATTCCGTACAAATGTGAACTAGTTTAATTCTGAAATAATAAGACGTTCAATGCACCTCATGTGAACTAGGCTCCTCTTATTGTTACCAAGAATATTTGTCATGCAATAACGTTCAAATTACATTTTGCTTCTTCCTTAATGATTATATTCATTACGAATAAAATGCCCGTGGACCGTCTATCAATTCAATTCATTCAATTTAACAAACAATGGACTGGTTGATCTTGAATTTCATTTCTTGGTTATATTAATTGTTGAATTCAAAATTAGAAAGTGCCTCCCATCATTTCTCATTAGCAATGCTGTTCTTTTGACTCCAAACACACTTCTTGACACATTGATCATGAAATTAACACATGTGGCTAAACAACCTAGTATATTGATTGAATCAAACAAGTATAAATACCATTACAACTCTAAATCCATTTAAATCCATCAGTCAAAGGAGTCATTCATCATGGTATGCATTCCATGCAAATGTGAACTTGTTTAATTCTAAAAAAATAAAACATTCTATTCACCTCATGTGAATTAGGCTCCTCTTATTGTTAGCAAGACAATTTGTCATGCAATAACTTTCAAATTACATTTTGGTTCTACCTTAATGATTATATTCATTACGAAAAAAATGCCCATGGACCGTCTATCAATTCAATTCATTCAATTTAAAAAACAATGGAGTGGTTGATCTTGAATTTCATTTCTTATTGATATTAATTGTTGAATTCAAAATTAGAAAGTGCCTCCCATCATTTCTCATTAGCAATGCTGTTCTTTTGACTCCAAAAAAACTTTTTGTCACATTGATCCTGAAATTAAAAGATGTGGCTAAACAACCAAGTATATTCATTGAATCAAACAAGTATAAATAGCATGAAAACTCTAAATCCATTTAAATCCATCAGTCAAAGGAGTCATTCATCATGGTTTCCATTCCGTACAAATGTGAACTAGTTTAATTCTGAAATAATAAGACATTCATTTCACCTCATGTGAATTAGGTTCCTCTTATTATTACCAAGACTATTTTTCGTGGAATAACTTTCAGATTACATTTTACTTCTTCCTTAGTGATTTATTCATTATGAAAAAAAAAAGCCCATGGACCATCTATCAATTCAATTCATTCAATTTAACAAACAATGGTGTGCTTGATCTTCAATTTCATTTCTTATTGATATTAATTGTTGAATTCAAAATTAGAGAGTGCCTCCCATCATTTCTCAATAGCAATGCTGTTCTTTTCACTCCAAACACACTACTTGACACATTGATCACGAAATTAACACATGTGGCTAAACAACCTAGTATATTGATTGAATCAAACAAGTATAAATACCATTACAACTCTAAATCCATTTAAATCCATCAGTCAAAGGAGTCATTCATCATGGTATGCATTCCATGCAAATGTGAACTTGGTTAATTCTAAAAAAATAAAACATTCTATTCACCTCATGTGAATTAGGCTCCTCTTATTGTTAGCAAGACAATTTGTCATGCAATAACTTTCAAATTACATTTTGGTTCTACCTTAATGATTATATTCATTACGAAAAAAATGCCCATGGACCGTCTATCAATTCAATTCATTCAATTTAAAAAACAATGGAGTGGTTGATCTTGAATTTCATTTCTTATTGATATTAATTGTTGAATTCAAAATTAGAAAGTGCCTCCCATCATTTCTCATTAGCAATGCTGTTCTTTTGACTCCAAAAAAACTTTTTGTCACATTGATCCTGAAATTAAAAGATGTGGCTAAACAACCAAGTATATTCATTGAATCAAACAAGTATAAATAGCATGAAAACTCTAAATCCATTTAAATCCATCAGTCAAAGGAGTCATTCATCATGGTTTCCATTCCGTACAAATGTGAACTAGTTTAATTCTGAAATAATAAGACATTCAATTCACCTAATATGAATTAGGCTCCTCTTATTGTTACCAAGACTATTTTTTGTGCAATAACTTTCAAATTACATTTTGCTTCTTCCTTAATGATTATATTCATTATGAAAAAAAAATTCCGATGGACCATCTATCACATGAATTCATTCAATTTGACAAACAATGGAGTTCTTGATCTTGAATTTCATTTCTTATTGATATTAATTGTTGAATTCAAAATTAGAAATTGCCTCCCATCATTTCTCATTACCAATGCTGTTTTTTGACTCCAAACACACTTCTTGACACATTGATCATGAAATTAACACATGTGGCTAAACAACCTTATATATTGATTGAATCAAACAAGTATAAACACCATTAAAACTCTAAATCCATTTAAATCCATCAGTCAAAGGAGTCATTCATCATGGTTTTCATTCTGTACAAATGTGAACTAGTTTAATTCTGAAATAATAAGACATTCAATTCACCTCATGTGAATTAGGCTCCTCTTATTGTTACCAAGACTATTTTTTGTGCAATAACTTTCAAATTACATTTTCCTTCTTCCTTAATGATTATATTCATTATGAAAAAAATGCCCATGGACCATCCATCACATGAATTCATTCAATTTGACAAACAATGGTGTGCTTGATCTTGAATTTGATTTCTTATTGATATTAATTGTTGAATTCAATATTATAAAGTGCCTCCCATCATTTCTCATTAGCAATGCTGTTCTTTTGACTCCAAACACACTTCTTGACACATTGATCATGAAATTAACACATGTGGCCAAACAACCTAGTATATTGATTGAATCAAACAAGTATAAACACCATTAAAACTCTAAATCCATTTAAATCCATCAGTCAAAGGAGTCATTCATCATGGTATGCATTCCATGCAAAAGTGAACTTGTTCACTTCTGAAATAATAAGACATTCTATTCACCTCATGTGAATTAGGCTCCGCTTATTGTTACCATGACTATTTGTCATGCAATAACTTTCAAATTACATTTTGCTTCTTCCTTAATGATTATAGTCATTATGAAAAAAATGTCCATGGACCATCTATCAATTCAATTCAATCAATTTAACAAACAATGGAGTGCTTGATCTTGAATTTCATTTCTTATTGATATTAATTGTTGAATTCAAAATTAGAAAGTGCCTCCCATCATTTCTCATTACCAATGCTGTTCTTTTGACTCCAAACACACTTCTTGACACATTGCTCATGAAATTAACACATGTGGCTAAACAATCTAGAACATTGATTGAATCAAACAAGTATAAATACCATTAGAACTCTAAATCCATTTAAATCCATCAATCAAAGTAGTCATTCATCATGGTATGCATTCCATGCAAATATGAACTTGTTTAATTCTAAAATAATAAGACATTCTATTCACCTCATGTCAATTAGGCTCCTCATATTGTTACCAAGACTATTTGTCATGCAATAACATTCAAAATACATTTTGCTTCTTCCTTAATGATTATATTTATCATGAAAAAAATTCCCATGGACCGTCTATGTCTTCAATTCATTCAATTTAAAAAACAATGGAGTGCTTGATCTTGAATTTCATTTCTTATTGATATTAATTGTTGAATTCAAAATTAGAAAGTGGCTCGCATCATTTCTCCTTAGCAATGCTGTTCTTTTGACTCCAAACACACTTCTTGACACATTGATCATGCAATTCACACATGTCGCGAATCAACCTAGTATATTGGCTGAATCAAACAATTATGAACATGATTAAAACTCTAAATCCATTTAAATCCATCAGTCAAATGAGTTATTTATCATGGTTTCCATTCCGTACAAATGTGAACTAGTTTAATGCTGAAATAATAAGACATTCAATTCACCTTATGCGAATTAGACTCCTCTTACTGTTACAAAGACTATTTTTCGTGTAATAAATTTCAAATTACATTTTGCTTCTTCCTTAATGATTATATTCATTACGAAAAAAATGCCCATGGACCATCTATCACACGAATTCATTCAATTTAAAAAACAATGGAGTGCTTGATCTTGAATTTCATTTCTTATTGATATTAATTGTTGAATTCAAAATTAGAGATTGCCTTCCATCATTTCTCATTAGCAATGCTCTTCTTTGGACTCCAAACAAACTTCTTGACACATTGATCATGAAATTAACACATGTGGCTAAACAACCTAGTATATTGATTGAATCAAACAAGTATAAATACCATTACAACTCTAAATCCATTTAAATCCATCAGTCAAAGGAGTCATTCATCATGGTATGCATTCCATGCAAATGTGAACTTGTTTAATTCTAAAAAAATAAGACATTCTATTCACCTCATGTGAATTAGGCTCCTCTTATTGTCACCAAGACTATTTGTCATGCAATAACTTTCAAATTACATTTTGGTTCTACCTTAATGATTATATTCATTACGAAAAAGATGCCCATGGACCGTCTATCTATTCAATTCATTCAATTTAACAAACAATGGAGTCCTTGATCATGAATTTCATTTCTTATTGATATTAATTGTTGAATTCAAAATTAGAAAGTGCCTCCCATCATTTCTCAATAGCAATGCTGTTCTTTTGACTCCAAACACACTTCTTGACACATTGATCACGAAATTAACACATGTGGCTAAACCACCTAGTATATTGATTGAATCAAACAAGTATAAATACCATTACAACTCTAAATCCATTTAAATCCATCAGTCAAAGGAGTCATTCATCATGGTATGCATTCCATGCAAATGTGAACTTGTTTAATTCTAAAAAAATAAGACATTCTATTCACCTCATGTGAATTAGGCTCCTCTTATTGTCACCAAGACTATTTGTCATGCAATAACTTTCAAATTGCATTTTGCTTCTACCTTAATGATTATATTCATTACGAAAAAAATGCCCATGGACTGTCTATCAATTCAATTCATTCAATTTCAAAAACCATGGAGTGCTTGATCTTGAATTTCATTTCTTATTGATATTAATTGTTGAATTCAAAATTAGAAAGTGCCTCCCATCATTTCTAATTAGCAATGCTGTTCTTTTGATTCCAAACACACTTCTTGACACATTGATCATGAAATTAACACATGTGGCTAAACAACCTAGTATATTGATTGAATCAAACAATTATAAACACCATTAAAACTCTAAATCCATTTAAATCCATCAGTCAAAGGAGTCAATCATCATGGTATGCAATCCATGCAAATGTGAACTTGTTTCATTCTGAAACAATAAGACATTCTATTCACCTCATGTGAATTAGGCTCCGCTTATTGTTACCAAGACTATTTGTCATGCAATAACTTTCAAATTACATTTTGCTTCTTCCTTAATGATTATATTCATTATGAAAAAAATGCGCATGGACCATCTATCACATGAATTCATTCAATTTGACAAACAATGGAGTGCTTGATCTTGAATTTCATTTCCTATTGATATTAATTGTTAAATTTAAAATTAGAGATTGCCTCCCATCATTCCTCATTAGGAATGCTGTTCTTTTGACTCCAAACAAACTTCTTGACACATTGATCATGAAATTAACGCATGTGGCTAAACAACCTAGTACATTAATTGAATCAAACAAGTATAAACAAAATTAATACTCTAAATCTGTCTAAATCCATCAGTGAAAGGAGTCATTCATTATGGTATGCATTCCATGCAAATGTGAACTTGTTTAATTCTAAAATAATAAGACATTCTATTCACCTCATGTGAATTAGGCTCCTTTTATTGTTACCAAGACTATTTGTCATGTAATAACTTTCAAATTACATTTTGCTTCTTCCTTGATAATTATATTCATTACGAATAAAATGCCCATGGACCGTCTATCAATTCAATTCATTCAATTTAACAAACAATGGACAGCTTAATCTTGAATTTCATTTCGTATTGATATTAATTGTTGAATTCAAAATTAGAAAGTGCCTCCCATCATTTCTCATTAGCAATGCTGTTCTTTTGACTCCAAACACACTTTTTGTCACATTGATCCTAAAATTAAAAGATGTGGCTAAACAATCAACTATATTAATTGAATCAAACAAGTGTAAATAGCATGAAAACTCTAAATCCATTTAAATCCATCAGTCAAAGGAGTCATTAATCATGGTTTCCATTCCGTACAAATGTGAACTACTTTAATTATGAAATAATAAGACATTCAATTCACCTAATTTGAATTAGGCTCCTCTTATTGTTACCATGACTATTTTTCGTGCAATAACTTTCAAATTACATTTTGCTTCTTCCTTAATGATTATATTCATTATGAAAAAAATGCCGATGGACCACCTATCACATGAATTCATTGAATTTAATAAACAATCGAGTGCTTAATCTTGAATTTCATTTCTTATTGATATTAATTGTTAAATTCAAAATTAGAAAGTGCCTTCCATCATTTCTAATTAGCAATGCTGTTATTTTGACTCCAAACACACTTCTTGACACATTGATCATGAAATTAACACATGTGGCTAAACAACCTAGTATATTGATTGAATCAAACAAGTATAAACACCATTAAAACTCTAAATCCATATAAATCCATCAGTCAAAGGAGTCATTCATCATGGTATGCATTCTATGCAAATGTGAACTTGTTTAATTCTGAAACAATAAGACATTCTATTCACCTCATGTGAATTAGGCTCCGCTTATTGTTACCAAGACTATTTGTCATGCAATAACTTTCAAATTACATTTTGCTTCTTTCTTGATAATTATATTCATTACGAATAATATGCCCATGGACCGTCTATCAATTCAATTCATTCAATTTAACAAACAATGGACAGCTTAATCTTGAATTTCATTTCTTATTGATATTAATTGTTGAATTCAAAATTAGAAAGTGCCTCCCATCATTTCTAATTAGCAATGCTGTTCTTTTGACTCCAAACACACTTCTTGACACATTGATCATGAAATTAACACATGTGGCAAAACAACCTAACATATTGATTGAATCAAACAAGTATAAACACCATTAAAACTCTAAATCCATTTAAATCCATCAGTCAAAGGAGTCATTCATCATGGTATGCATTCTATGCAAATGTGATCTTGTTTAATTCTAAAACAATAAGACATTCTATTCACCTCATGTGAATTAGGCTTCGCTTATTGTTACCAAGACTATTTCTCATGCAATAACTTTCAAATTACATTTTGCTTCTTCCTTAATGATTATATTCATTATGAAAAAAATGCCCATGGACCATCTATCACATGAATTCATTCAATTTGACAAACAATGGAGTGCTTGATCTTCAATTTCATTTCCTATTGATATTAATTGTTAAATTTAAAATTAGAGATTTCCTCCCATCATTCCTCATTAGGAATGCTGTTCTTTTGACTCCAAACACACTTCTTGACACATTGATCATGAAATTAACGCATGTGGCTAAACAACGTAGTACATTGATTGAATCAAACAAGTATAAACAAAATTAATACTCTAAATCTGTTTAAATCCATCAGTCAAAGGAGTCATTCATCATGGTATGCATTCCATGCAAATGTGAAATTGTTTAATTCTAAAATAATAAGACATTCTATTCACCTCATGTGAATTAGGCTCCTTTTATTGTTACCAAGACTATTTGTCATGTAATAACTTTCAAATTACATTTTGCTTCTTCCTTGATAATTATATTCATTACGAATAAAATGCCCATGGACCGTCTATCAATTCAATTCATTCAATTTAACAAACAATGGACAACTTAATCTTGAATTTCATTTCTTCTTGATATTAAGTGTTGAATTCAAAATTAGAAAGTGCCTCCCATCATTTCTCATTAGCAATGCTGTTCTTTTGACTCCAAACACACTTTTTGTCACATTGATCCTGAATTTAAAAGATGTGGCTAAACAACCAAGTATATTCATTGAATCAAACAAGTGTAAATAGCATGAAAACTCTAAATCCATTTAAATCCATCAGTCAAAGAAGTCATTCATCATGGTTTCCATTCCGTACAAATGTGAAGTACTTTAATTCTGAAATAATAAGACATTCTATTCACCTAATATGAATTAGGCTTCTCTTATTGTTACCATGACTATTTTTCGTGCAATAACTTTCAAATTACATTTTGCTTCTTCCTTAATGATTATATTCATTATGAAAAAAATGCCGATGGACCATCTATCACATGAATTCATTCAATTTGACAAACAATGGAGTGCTTGATCTTGAATTTCATTTCTTATTGATATTAATTGTTGAAGTCAAAATTAGAAAGTGCCTCCCATCATTTCTAATTAGAAATGCTGTTCTTTTGACTCCAAACACACTTCTTGACACATTGGTCATGAAATTAACACATGTGGCTAAACAACCTAGTATATTGATTGAATCAAACAAGTATAAACACCATTAAAACTCTAAATCCATTTAAATCCATCAGTCAAAGGAGTCATTCATCATGGTTTCCATTACGTACAAATGTGAACTAGCTTCATTCTGAAATAATAAGACATTCATTTCACCTCATGTGAATTAGGTTCCTCTTATTGTTACCAAGACTATTTTTCGTGGAATAACTTTCAGATTACATTTTACTTCTTCCTTAATGATTATAATCATTATGAAAAAAAAAAGCCCATGGACCATCTATCAATTCAATTCATTCAATTTAACAAACAATGGTGTACTTGATCTTGAATTTCATTTCTTATTGATATTAATTATTGAATTCAAACTTAGAGAGTGCCCCCCATCATTTCTCATTAGCAATGCTGTTCTTTTGACTCCAAACACACTTTTTGACACATTGATCATGAAATTAACACATGTGGCTAAACAACCTAATGTATTGATTGAATCAAACAATTGTGAACATGATTAAAACTCTAAATCCATTTGAATCCATCAGTCAAAGGAGTCATTCATCATGGTTTCCATTCCGTACAAATGTGAACTAGTTTCATTCTGAAATAATAAGACATTCAATTCACCTCATGTGAATTAGGCTCCTCTTATTGTTACCAAGAGTATTTTTCGTGCAAGAACTTTCAAATTACATTTTCCTTCTTCCTTAATGATTATATTCATTATGAAAAAAATGACCATGGACCATCTATCACATGAATTCATTCAATTTGACAAACAATGGAGTCCTTGATCATGAATTTCATTTCTTATTGATATTAATTGTTGAATTCAAAATTAGAAAGTGCCTCCCATCATTTCTCAATAGCAATGCTGTTCTTTTGACTCCAAACACACTTTTTGTCACATTGATCCTGAAATTAAAAGATGTGGCTAAACAACCAAGTATATTCATTGAATCAAACAAGTGTATATAGCATGAAAACTCTAAATCCATTTAAATCCATCAGTCAAAGGAGTCATTCATCATGGTTTCCATTCCGTACAAATGTGAAGTACTTTAATTCTGAAATAATAAACATTCAATTCACCTAATATGAATTAGGCTCCTCTTATTGTTACCATGACTATTTTTCGTGCAATAACATTCAAATTACATTTTACTTCTTCCTTAATGATTATATTCATTATGAAAAAAATGCCGATGGACCACCTATCACATGAATTCATTCAATTTAACAAACAATCGAGTGCTTTATCTTGTATTTCATTTCTTATTGATATTAATTGTTGAATTCAAAATTAGAAAGTGCCTCCCATCATTTCTAATTAGCAATGCTGTTCTTTTGACTCCAAACACACTTCTTGACACATAGATCATGAAATTAACACATGTGGCTAAACAACCTAGTATATTGATTGAATCAAACAAGTATAAACACCATTAAAACTCTAAATCCATTTAAATCCATCAGTCAAAGGAGTCAATCATCATGGTATGCAATCCATGCAAATGTGAACTTGTTTAATTCTGAAACAATAAGACATTCTATTCACCTCATGTGAATTAGGCTCCACTTATTGTTACCAAGACTATTTGTCATGCAATAACTTTCAAATTACATTTTGCTTCTTCCTCAATGATTATATTCATTATGAAAAAAATGCCCATGGACCATCTATCACATGAATTCATTCAATTTGACAAACAAGGGAGTGCTTGATCTTGAATTTCATTTCCTATTGATATTAATTGTTAAATTTAAAATTAGAGATTGCCTCCCATCATTCCTCATTAGGAATGCTGTTCTTTTGACTCCAAACACACTTCTTGACACATTGATCATGAAATTAACGCATGTGGCTAAACAACCTAGTACATTGATTGAATCAAACAAGTATAAACAAAATTAATACTCTAAATCTGTTTAAATCCATCAGTGAAAGGAGTCATTCATCATGGTATGCATTCCATGCAAATGTGAACGTGTTTAATTCTAAAATAATAAGCCATTCTATTCACCTCATGTGAATTAGGCTCCTTTTATTGTTACCAAGACTATTTGTTATGTAATAACTTTCAAATTACATTTTGCTTCTTCCTTGATAATTATATTCATTACGAATAAAATGCCCATGGACCGTCTATCAATTCAATTCATTCAATTTAACAAACAATGGACAGCTTAATCTTGAATTTCATTTCTTATTGATATTAATTGTTGAATTCAAAATTAGAAAGTGCCTCCCATCATTTCTCATTAGCAATGCTGTTCTTTTGACTCCAAACACACTTTTTGTCACATTGATCCTAAAATTAAAAGATGTGGCTAAACAACCAAGTATATTCATTGAATCAAACAAGTGTAAATAGCATGAAAACTCTAAATCTATTTAAATCCATCAGTCAAAGGAGTCATTCATCATGGTTTCCATTCCGTGCAAATGTGAACTACTTTAATTCTGAAATAATAAGACATTCAATTCACCTAATGTGAATTAGGCTCCTCTTATTGTTACCAAGACTATTTTTCATGCAATAACTTTCAAATTACATTTTCCTTCTTCCTTAATGATTATATTCATTATGAAAAAAATGCCCATGGACCATCTATCACATGAATTCATTCAATTTGACAAACAATGGAGTGCTTGATCTTGAATTTCATTTCTTATTGATATTAATTGTTGAATTCAAAATTAGAAAGTGCCTCCCATCATTTCTCATTAGCAATGCTGTTCTTTTGACTCCAAACACACTTTTTGTCACATTGATCCTGAAATTAACACATGTGGCTAAACAACCTAATGTATTGATTGAATCAAACAATTGTGAACAGGAATAAAACTCTAAATCCATTTAAATCCATCAGTCAAAGGAGTCATTCATCATGGTTTCCATTCCGTACAAATGTGAACTAGAAATATTCTGAAATAATAAGACATTCAATTCACCTCATGTGAATTAGGCTCCTCTTATTGTTACCAAGACTATTTTTCGTGCAATAACTTTCAAATTACATTTTCCTTCTTCCTTAAGGATTATATTCATTATGAAAAAAATGCCCATGGACCATCTATCACATGAATTCATTCAATTTGACAAACAATGGAGTCCTTGATCATGAATTTCATTTCTTATTGATATTAATTGTTGAATTCAAAATTAGAAAGTGCCTCCCATCATTTCTCAATAGCAATGCTGTTCTTCTGACTCCAAACACACTTCTTGACACATTGGTCATGAAATTAACACTTTTGGCTAAACAACCTTGTATATTGATTGAATCAAACAAGTATAAACACCATTAAAACTCTAAATCCATTTAAATCCATCAGTCAAAGGAGTCATTCATCATGGTATGCATTCCATGCAAATGTGAACTTGTTTAATTCTGAAATAATAAGACATTCTATTCACCTCATGTGAATTAGGCTCCTCTTATTGTTACCAAGACTATTTGTCATGCAATAACTTTCAAATTACATTTTCCTTCTTCCTTAATGATCATATTCATTACGAAAAAAATGCCCATGGACCGTCTATCTATTCAATTCATTCAATTTAACAAACAATGGAGTGCTTGATCTTGAATTTCATTTCTTATTGATATTAATTGTTGAATTCAAAATTAGAAAGTGCCTCGCATCATTTCTCATTAGCAATGCTGTTCTTTTGACTCCAAACACACTTCTTGACACATTGATCATGCAATTCACACATGTGGCGAAACAACCTAGTATATTGACTTAATCAAACAATTATGAACCAGATTAAAACTTTAAATCCATTTAAATCCATCAGTCAAATGAGTCATATATCATGGTTTCCATTCCGTACAAATGTGAACTAGTTTAATGCTGAAATAATAAGACATTCTATTCACCTCATGTGAATTAGGCTCCTCTTATTGTTACCAAGACTATTTTTCGTGCAATAACTTTCAAATTACATTTTGCTTCTTCCTTAATGATTATATTCATTATGAAAAAAATGCCCATGGACCATCTATCACATGAATTCATTCAATTTGACAAACAATGGAGTGCTTGATCTTGAATTTCATTTCCTATTGATATTAATTGTTAAATTTAAAATTAGAGATTGCCTCCCATCATTCCTCATTAGGAATGCTGTTCTTTTGACTCCAAACACACTTCTTGACACATTGATCATGAAACTAACGCATGTGGCTAAACAACCTAGTACATTGATTGAATCAAACAAGTATAAACAAAATTAATACTCTAAATCTGGTTAAATCCATCAGTCAAAGGAGTCATTCATCATGGTATGCATTCCATGAAAATGTGAACTTGTTTAATTCTGAAATAATAAGACATTCAATTCACCTAATATGAATTAGGCTCCTCTTATTGTTACCAAGACTATTTTTCGTGCAATAACTTTCAAATTACATTTTGCTTCTTCCTTAATGATTATATTCATTATGAAAAAAATGCCGATGCACCATCTATCACATGAATTCATTCAATTTAACAAACAATGGAGTGCTTGATCTTGAATTTCATTTCTTATCGATATTAATTGTTGAATTCAAAATTAGAAAGTGCCTCCCATCATTTCTAATTAGCAATGCTGTTCTTTCGACTCCAAACACACTTCTTGACACATTGATTATGAAATTAACACATGTGGCTAAACAACCTAGTATATTGATTGAATCAAACAAGTATAAACACCATTAAAACTGTAAATCCATTTAAATCCATCAGTCAAAGGAGTCATTCATCATGGTTTCCATTCCGTAGAAATGTGAACTAGTTTAATTCTGAAATAATAAGACATTCAATTCACCTCATGTGAATTAGGCTCCTCTTATTGTTACCAAGACTATTTTTCGTGCAATAACTTTCAAATTACATTTTCCTTCTTCCTTAATGATTATATTCATTATGAAAAAAACGCCAATGGAACATCTATCACATGAATTCATTCAATTTGACAAACAATGGAGTCCTTGATCATGAATTTCATTTCTTATTGATATTAATTGTTGAATTCAAAATTAGAAAGTGCCTCCCATAATTTCTCAATAGCAATGCTCTTCTTTTGACTCCAAACACACTTCTTGACACATTGATCACGAAATTAACACATGTGGCTAAACAACCTAGTATATTGATTGAATCAAACAAGTATAAATACCATTACAACTCTAAATCCATTTAAATTCATCAGTCAAAGGAGTCATTCATCATGGTATGCATTCCATGCAAATGTGAACTTGTTTAATTCTAAAAAAATAAGACATTCTATTCACCTCATGTGAATTAGGCTCCTCTTATTGTTACCAAGACTATTTGTCATGAATAACTTTCAAATTACATTTTGCTTCTTCCTTGATAATTATATTCTTTACGAAAAAAATGCCCATGGACCGTCTATCTATTCAATTCATTCAATTTAACAAACAATGGATTGCTTGATCTTGAATTTCATTTCTTATTGATGTTAATTGTTGAATTCAAAATTAGAAAGTGCCTCGCATCATTTCTCATTAGCAATGCTGTTCTTTTGACTCCAAACACACTTCTTGACACATTGATCATGCAATTCACACATGTGGCGAAACAACCTAGTATATTGACTGAATCAAACAATTATGAACCAGATTAAAACTCTAAATCCATTTAAATCCATCAGTCAAATGAGTCATATATCATGGTTTCCATTCCGTACAAATGTGAACTAGTTTAATGCTGAAATAATAAGACATTCTATTCACCTCATGTGAATTAGGCTCCTCTTATTGTTGCCAAGACTATTTTTCGTGCAATAACTTTCAAATTACATTTTCCTTCTTCCTTAATGATTATATTCATTATGAAAAAAATGCCCATGGACCATCTATCACATGAATTCATTCAATTTGACAAACAATGGAGTGCTTGATCTTGAATTTCATTTCCTATTGATAATAATTGTTAAATTTAAAATTAGAGATTGCCTCCCATCATTCCTCATTAGGAATGCTGTTCTTTTGACTCCAAACACACTTCTTGACACATTGATCATGAAATTAATGCATGTGGCTAAACAACCTAGTACATTGATTGAATCAAACAAGTATAAAAACAAAATTAATACTCTAAATCTGGTTAAATCCATCAGTCAAAGGAGTCATTCATCATGGTATGCATTCCATGCAAATGTGAACTACTTTAATTCTGAAATAATAAGACATTCATTTGACCTCATGTGAATTAGGTTCCTCTTATTGTTACCAAGACTATTTTTCGTGGAGTAACTTTCAGATTACTTTTTACTTCTTCCTTAATGATTATATTCATTATGAAAAAAAAAAACCCATGGACTATCTATCAATTCAATTCATTCAATTTAACAAACAATGGTGTGCTTGATCTTGAATTTCATTTCTTATTGATATTAATTGTTGAATTCAAAATTAGAGAGTGCCTCCCATCATTTCTCATTAGCAATGCTGTTCTTTTGACTCCAAACACACTTTTTTGACACATTGATCATGAAATTAACACATGTGGCTAAACAACCTAATGTATTGATTGAATCAAACAATTGTGAACAGGATTAAAACTCTAAATCCATCAGTCAAAGGAGTCATTCATCATGGTTTCCATTCCGTACAAATGTGAACAAGTTTAATTCTGAAATAATAAGACATTCAATTCACCTCATGTGAATTAGGCTCCTCTTATTGTTACCAAGACTATTTTTCGTGCAATAACTTTCAAATTACATTTTCCTTCTTCCTTAATGATTATATTCATTATGAAAAAAATGCCCATGGACCATCTATCACATGAATTCATTCAATTTGATAAACAATGGAGTCCTTGATCATGAATTTCATTTCTTATTGATATTAATTGTTGAATTCAAAATTAGAAAGTGCCTCCCATCATTTCTCAATAGCAATGCTGTTCTTTTGACTCCAAACACACTTCTTGACACATTGATCACGGAATTAACACATGTGGCTAAACCACCTAGTATATTGATTGAATCAAACAAGTATAAATACCATTACAACTCTAAATCCATTTAAATCCATCAGTCAAAGGAGTCATTCATCATGGTATGCATTCGATGCAAATGTGAACTTGTTTAATTCTGAAATAATAAGACATTCTATTCACCTCATGTGAATTAGGCTCCTCTTATTGTTACCAAGACTATTTGTCATGAATAACTTTCAAATTACATTTTGCTTCTTCCTTGATAATTATATTCTTTACGAAAAAAATGCCCATGGACCGTCTATCTATTCAATTCATTCAATTTAACAAACAATGGATTGCTTGATCTTGAATTTCATTTCTTATTGATGTTAATTGTTGAATTCAAAATTAGAAAGTGCCTCGCATCATTTCTCATTAGCAATGCTGTTCTTTTGACTCCAAACACACTTCTTGACACATTGATCATGCAATTCACACATGTGGCGAAACAACCTAGTATATTGACTGAATCAAACAATTATGAACCAGATTAAAACTCTAAATCCATTTAAATCCATCAGTCAAATGAGTCATATATCATGGTTTCCATTCCGTACAAATGTGAACTAGTTTAATGCTGAAATAATAAGACATTCTATTCACCTCATGTGAATTAGGCTCCTCTTATTGTTGCCAAGACTATTTTTCGTGCAATAACTTTCAAATTACATTTTCCTTCTTCCTTAATGATTATATTCATTATGAAAAAAATGCCCATGGACCATCTATCACATGAATTCATTCAATTTGACAAACAATGGAGTGCTTGATCTTGAATTTCATTTCCTATTGATAATAATTGTTAAATTTAAAATTAGAGATTGCCTCCCATCATTCCTCATTAGGAATGCTGTTCTTTTGACTCCAAACACACTTCTTGACACATTGATCATGAAATTAATGCATGTGGCTAAACAACCTAGTACATTGATTGAATCAAACAAGTATAAACAAAATTAATACTCTAAATCTGGTTAAATCCATCAGTCAAAGGAGTCATTCATCATGGTATGCATTCCATGCAAATGTGAACTACTTTAATTCTGAAATAATAAGACATTCATTTGACCTCATGTGAATTAGGTTCCTCTTATTGTTACCAAGACTATTTTTCGTGGAGTAACTTTCAGATTACTTTTTACTTCTTCCTTAATGATTATATTCATTATGAAAAAAAAAACCCATGGACTATCTATCAATTCAATTCATTCAATTTAACAAACAATGGTGTGCTTGATCTTGAATTTCATTTCTTATTGATATTAATTGTTGAATTCAAAATTAGAGAGTGCCTCCCATCATTTCTCATTAGCAATGCTGTTCTTTTGACTCCAAACACACTTTTTGACACATTGATCATGAAATTAACACATGTGGCTAAACAACCTAATGTATTGATTGAATCAAACAATTGTGAACAGGATTAAAACTCTAAATCCATCAGTCAAAGGAGTCATTCATCATGGTTTCCATTCCGTACAAATGTGAACAAGTTTAATTCTGAAATAATAAGACATTCAATTCACCTCATGTGAATTAGGCTCCTCTTATTGTTACCAAGACTATTTTTCGTGCAATAACTTTCAAATTACATTTTCCTTCTTCCTTAATGATTATATTCATTATGAAAAAAATGCCCATGGACCATCTATCACATGAATTCATTCAATTTGATAAACAATGGAGTCCTTGATCATGAATTTCATTTCTTATTGATATTAATTGTTGAATTCAAAATTAGAAAGTGCCTCCCATCATTTCTCAATAGCAATGCTGTTCTTTTGACTCCAAACACACTTCTTGACACATTGATCACGGAATTAACACATGTGGCTAAACCACCTAGTATATTGATTGAATCAAACAAGTATAAATACCATTACAACTCTAAATCCATTTAAATCCATCAGTCAAAGGAGTCATTCATCATGGTATGCATTCGATGCAAATGTGAACTTGTTTAATTCTGAAATAATAAGACATTCTATTCACCTCATGTGAATTAGGCTCCTCTTATTGTTACCAAGACTATTTGTCATGAATAACTTTCAAATTACATTTTGCTTCTTCCTTGATAATTATATTAATTACGAAAAAAATGCCCATGGACCGTCTATCTATTCAATTCATTCAATTTAACAAACAATGGAGTGCTTGATCTTGAATTTCATTTCTTATTGATATTAATTGTTGAATACAAAATTAGAAAGTGTCTCGCATCATTTCTCATTAGCAATGCTATTCTTTTGACTCCAAACACACTTCTTGACACATTGATCATGCAATTCACACATGTGGCGAAACAACCTAGTATATTGACTCAATCAAACGATTATGAACCAGATTAACACTCTAAATCCATTTAAATCCATCAGTCAAATGAGTCATATATCATGGTTGCCATTCCGTACAAATGTGAACTAGTTTAATGCTGAAATAATAAGACATTCTATTCACCTCTTGTGAATTAGGCTCCTCTTATTGTTACCAAGACTATTTTTCGTGCAATAACTTTCAAATTACATTTTGATTCTTCCTTAATGATTATATTCATTATGAAAAAAATGCCCATGGACCATCTATCACATGAATTCATTCAATTTGACAAACAATGGAGAGCTTGATCTTGAATTTCATTTCTTATTGATATTAATTGTTGAATTCAAAATTAGAAAGTGCCTCCCATCATTTCTCATTAGCAATGCTGTTCTTTTGACTCCAAACATAGTTTTTGTCACATTAATCCTGAAATTAAAAGATGTGGCTAAACAACCAAGTATATTCATTGAATCAAACAAGTGTAAATAGCATGAAAACTCTAAATCTGGTTAAATCTATCAGTCAAAGGAGTCATTCATCATGGTTTCCATTCCGTACAAATGTGAACTACTTTAATTCTAAAATAATAAGACATTCGATTCACCTAATATGAATTAGGCTCCTCTTATTGTTACCATGACTATTTTTCATGCAATAACTTTCAAATTACATTTTGCTTCTTCCTTAATGATTATATTCATTATAAAAAAAAATGCCGATGGACCATCTATCACATAAATTCATTCAATTTAACAAACAATGGAGTGCTTGATCTTGAATTTCATTTCTTTTTGATATTAATTGTTGAATTCAAAATTAGAAAGTGCCTCCCATCATTTCTAATTAGCAATGCTGTTCTTTTGACTCCAAACACACTTCTTGACACATTGATCACGAAATTAACACATGTGGCTAAACAACCTAATATATTGATTGAATCAAACAAGTATAAACCCATGGACATTCTATCAATTCAATTCATTCAATTTAACAAACAATGGTGTGCTTGATCTTGAATTTCATTTCTTATTGATACTAATTGTTGAATTCAAAATTAGAGAGTGCCTCCCATCATTTCTCATTAGCAATGTTGTTCTTTTGACTCCAAATACACTTTTTGTCACATTGAGCCTGAAATTAAAAGATGTGGCTAAACAACCAAGTATATTCATTGAATCAAACAAGTATAAATAGCATGAAAACTCTAAATCCATTTTAAATCCATCAGTCAAAGGAGTCATTCATCATGGTATCCATTCCATGCAAATGTGAACTTGTTTAATTCTGAAATAATAAGACATTCTATTCACCTCATGTGAATTAGGCTCCGCTTATTTTTACCAAGACTATTTGTCATGCAATAACTTTAAAATTACATTTTGCTTCTTCCTTAATGATTATAGTCATTATGAAAAAAAAAATGTTGATGGACCATCTATCAATTCAATTTAATCAATTTAACAAACAATGGAGTGCTTGATCTTGAATTTCATTTTTTTATTGATATTAATTGTTGAATTCAAAATTAGAAAGTGTGCCTCCCATCATTTCTCATTAGCAATGCTGTTCTTTTGACTCCAAACACACTTCTTGACACATCGATCATGAAAATTAACACATGTGGCTAAACAACCTAATGTATTGATTGAATCAAACAATTGTGAACAGGATTAAAACTCTAAATCCATCAGTCAAAGGAGTCATTCATCATGGTTTCCATTCCGTACAAATGTGAACTAGTTTAATTCTGAAATAATAAGACATTCAATTCACCTCATGTGAATTAGGCTCCTCTTATTGTTACCAAAACTATTTATCGTGCAATAACTTTCAAATTACATTTTCCTTCTTCCTTAATGATTATATTCATTATGAAAAAAATGCCCATGGACCATCTATCACATGAATTCATTCAATTTGACAAACAATGGAGTCCTTGATCATGAATTTCATTTCTTATTGATATTAATTGTTGAATTCAAAATTAGAAAGTGCCTCCCATCATTTCTCAATAGCAATGCTGTTCTTTTTGACTCCAAACACACTTCTTGACACATTGATCACGAAATTAACACATGTGGCTAAACCACCTAGTATATTGATTGAATCAAACAAGTATAAATACCATTACAACTCTAAATCCATTTAAATCCATCAGTCAAAGGAGTCATTCATCATGGTATGCATTCGATGCAAATGTGAACTTGTTTAATTCTGAAATAATAAGACATTCTATTCACCTCATGTGAATTAGGCTCCTCTTATTGTTACCAAGACTATTTGTCATGAATAACTTTCAAATTACATTTTGCTTCTTCCTTGATAATTATATTAATTACGAAAAAAATGCCCATGGACCGTCTATCTATTCAATTCATTCAATTTAACAAACAATGGAGTGCTTGATCTTGAATTTCATTTCTTATTGATATTAATTGTTGAATTCAAAATTAGAAAGTGCCTCGCATCATTTCTCATTAGCAATGCTATTCTTTTGACTCCAAACACACTTCTTGACACATTGATCATGCAATTCACACATGTGGCGAAACAACCTAGTATATTGACTCAATCAAACGATTATGAACCAGATTAACACTCTAAATCCATTTAAATCCATCAGTCAAATGAGTCATATATCATGGTTGCCATTCCGTACAAATGTGAACTAGTTTAATGCTGAAATAATAAGACATTCTATTCACCTCTTGTGAATTAGGCTCCTCTTATTGTTACCAAGACTATTTTTCGTGCAATAACTTTCAAATTACATTTTGATTCTTCCTTAATGATTATATTCATTATGAAAAAAATGCCCATGGACCATCTATCACATGAATTCATTCAATTTGACAAACAATGGAGAGCTTGATCTTGAATTTCATTTCTTATTGATATTAATTGTTGAATTCAAAATTAGAAAGTGCCTCCCATCATTTCTCATTAGCAATGCTGTTCTTTTGACTCCAAACATAGTTTTTGTCACATTAATCCTGAAATTAAAAGATGTGGCTAAACAACCAAGTATATTCATTGAATCAAACAAGTGTAAATAGCATGAAAACTCTAAATCTGGTTAAATCTATCAGTCAAAGGAGTCATTCATCATGGTTTCCATTCCGTACAAATGTGAACTACTTTAATTCTAAAATAATAAGACATTCGATTCACCTAATATGAATTAGGCTCCTCTTATTGTTACCATGACTATTTTTCATGCAATAACTTTCAAATTACATTTTGCTTCTTCCTTAATGATTATATTCATTATGAAAAAAATGCCGATGGACCATCTATCACATAAATTCATTCAATTTAACAAACAATGGAGTGCTTGATCTTGAATTTCATTTCTTTTTGATATTAATTGTTGAATTCAAAATTAGAAAGTGCCTCCCATCATTTCTAATTAGCAATGCTGTTCTTTTGACTCCAAACACACTTCTTGACACATTGATCACGAAATTAACACATGTGGCTAAACAACCTAATATATTGATTGAATCAAACAAGTATAAACCCATGGACATTCTATCAATTCAATTCATTCAATTTAACAAACAATGGTGTGCTTGATCTTGAATTTCATTTCTTATTGATACTAATTGTTGAATTCAAAATTAGAGAGTGCCTCCCATCATTTCTCATTAGCAATGTTGTTCTTTTGACTCCAAATACACTTTTTGTCACATTGAGCCTGAAATTAAAAGATGTGGCTAAACAACCAAGTATATTCATTGAATCAAACAAGTATAAATAGCATGAAAACTCTAAATCCATTTAAATCCATCAGTCAAAGGAGTCATTCATCATGGTATCCATTCCATGCAAATGTGAACTTGTTTAATTCTGAAATAATAAGACATTCTATTCACCTCATGTGAATTAGGCTCCGCTTATTTTTACCAAGACTATTTGTCATGCAATAACTTTAAAATTACATTTTGCTTCTTCCTTAATGATTATAGTCATTATGAAAAAAATGTTGATGGACCATCTATCAATTCAATTTAATCAATTTAACAAACAATGGAGTGCTTGATCTTGAATTTCATTTTTTATTGATATTAATTGTTGAATTCAAAATTAGAAAGTGCCTCCCATCATTTCTCATTAGCAATGCTGTTCTTTTGACTCCAAACACACTTCTTGACACATCGATCATGAAATTAACACATGTGGCTAAACAACCTAATGTATTGATTGAATCAAACAATTGTGAACAGGATTAAAACTCTAAATCCATCAGTCAAAGGAGTCATTCATCATGGTTTCCATTCCGTACAAATGTGAACTAGTTTAATTCTGAAATAATAAGACATTCAATTCACCTCATGTGAATTAGGCTCCTCTTATTGTTACCAAAACTATTTATCGTGCAATAACTTTCAAATTACATTTTCCTTCTTCCTTAATGATTATATTCATTATGAAAAAAATGCCCATGGACCATCTATCACATGAATTCATTCAATTTGACAAACAATGGAGTCCTTGATCATGAATTTCATTTCTTATTGATATTAATTGTTGAATTCAAAATTAGAAAGTGCCTCCCATCATTTCTCAATAGCAATGCTGTTCTTTTGACTCCAAACACACTTCTTGACACATTGATCACGAAATTAACACATGTGGCTAAACCACCTAGTATATTGATTGAATCAAACAAGTATAAATACCATTACAACTCTAAATCCATTTAAATCCATCAGTCAAAGGAGTCATTCATCATGGTATGCATTCCATGCAAATGTGAACTTGTTTAATTCTGAAATAATAAGACATTCTATTCACCTCATGTGAATTAGGCTCCTCTTATTGTTACCAAGACTATTTGTCATGAATAACTTTCAAATTACATTTTGCTTCTTCCTTGATAATTATATTCATTACGAAAAAAATGCCCATGGACCGTCTATCTATTCAATTCATTCAATTTAACAAACAATGGAGTGCTTGATCTTGAATTTCATTTCTTATTGATATTAATTGTTGAATTCAAAATTAGAAAGTGCCTCGCATCATTTCTCATTAGCAATGCTATTCTTTTGACTCCAAACACACTTCTTGACACATTGATCATGCAATTCACACATGTGGCGAAAAACAACCTAGTATATTGACTCAATCAAACGATTATGAACCAGATTAACACTCTAAATCCATTTAAATCCATCAGTCAAATGAGTCATATATCATGGTTGCCATTCCGTACAAATGTGAACTAGTTTAATGCTGAAATAATAAGACATTCTATTCACCTCATGTGAATTAGGCTCCTCTTATTGTTACCAAGACTATTTTTCGTGCAATAACTTTCAAATTACATTTTGATTCTTCCTTAATGATTATATTCATTATGAAAAAAATGCCCATGGACCATCTATCACATGAATTCATTCAATTTGACAAACAATGGAGAGCTTGATCTTGAATTTCATTTCTTATTGATATTAATTGTTGAATTCAAAATTAGAAAGTGCCTCCCATCATTTCTCATTAGCAATGCTGTTCTTTTGACTCCAAACATAGTTTTTGTCACATTGATCCTGAAATTAAAAGATGTGGCTAAACAACCAAGTATATTCATTGAATCAAACAAGTGTAAATAGCATGAAAACTCTAAATCTGGTTAAATCCATCAGTCAAAGGAGTCACTCATCATGGTTTCCATTCCGTACAAATGTGAACTAGTTTAATTCTGAAATAATAAGACATTCGATTCACCTAATATGAATTAGGCTCCTCTTATTGTTACCATGACTATTTTTCGTGCAATAACTTTCAAATTACATTTTGCGTCTTCCTTAATGATTATATTCATTATGAAAAAAATGCCAATGGACCATCTATCACATAAATTCATTCAATTTAACAAACAATGGAGTGCTTGATCTTGAATTTTATTTCTTATTGATATTAATTGTTGAATTCAAAATTAGAAAGTGCCTCCCATCATTTCTAATTAGCAATGCTGTTCTTTTGACTCCAAACACACTTCTTGACACATTGATCACGAAATTAACACATATGGCTAAACAACCTAATATATTGATTGAATCAAACAAGTATAAACCCATGGACATTCTATCAATTCAATTCATTCAATTTAACAAACAATGGTGTGCTTGATCTTGAATTTCATTTCTTATTGATATTAATTGTGGTATTCAAAATTAGAGAGTGCCTCCCATCATTTCTCATTAGCAATGCTGTTCTTTTGACTCCAAATACACTTTTTGTCACATTGAGCCTGAAATTAAAAGATGTGGCTAAACAACCAAGTATATTCATTGAATCAAACAAGTATAAATAGCATGAAAACTCTAAATCCATTTAAATCCATCAGTCAAAGGAGTCATTCATCATGGTATCCATTCCATGCAAATGTGAACTTGTTTAATTCTGAAATAATAAGACATTCTATTCACCTCATGTGAATTAGGCTCCGCTTATTGTTACCAAGACTATTTGTCATGCAATAACTTTAAAATTACATTTTGCTTCTTCCTTAATGATTATAGTCATTATGAAAAAAATGTTGATGGACCATCTACCAATTCAATTCAATCAATTTAACAAACAATGGAGTGCTTGATCTTGAATTTCATTTTTTATTGATATTAATTGTTGAATTCAAAATTAGAAAGTGCCTCCCATCATTTCTCATTAGCAATGCTGTTCTTTTGACTCCAAACACACTTCTTGACACATTGATCATGAAATTAACACATGTGGCCAAACAACCTAGTATATTGATTGAATCAAACAAGTATAAACACCATTAAAACTCTAAATCCATTTAAATCCATCAGTCAAAGGAGTCATTCATCATGGTATGCATTCCATGCAAATGTGAATTTGTTTAATTCTGAAATAATAAGACATTCTATTCACCTCATGTGAATTAGGCTCCTCTTATTGTTACCAAGACTATTTTTCATGCAATAACTTTCAAATTACATTTTCCTTCTTCCTTAATGATTATATTCATTATGAAAAAAATGCCCATGGACCATCTATCACATGAATTCATTCAATTTGACAAACAATGGAGTGCTTGATCTTGAATTTCATTTCTTATTGATATTAATTGTTGAATTCAAAATTAGAAAGTGCCTCCCATCATTTCTAATTAGCAATGCTGTTCTTTTGACTCCAAACACACTTCTTGACACATTGATCACGAAATTAACACATGTGGCTAAACAACCTAATATATTGATTGAATCAAACAAGTATAAACACATGGACATTCTATCAATTCAATTCATTCAATTTAACAAACAATGGTGTGCTTGATCTTGAATTTCATTTCTTATTGATACTAATTGTTGAATTCAAAATTAGAGAGTGCCTCCCATCATTTCTCATTAGCAATGCTGTTCTTTTGACTCCAAATACACTTTTTGTCACATTGAGCCTGAAATTAAAAGATGTGGCTAAACAACCAAGTATATTCATTGAATCAAACAAGTATAAATGGCATGAAAACTCTAAATCCATTTAAATCCATCAGTCAAAGGAGTCATTCATCATGGTATCCATTCCATGCAAATGTGAACTTGTTTAATTCTGAAATAATAAGACATTCTATTCACCTCATGTGAATTAGGCTCCGCTTATTGTTACCAAGACTATTTGTCATGCAATAACTTTAAAATTACATTTTGCTTCTTCCTTAATGATTATAGTCATTATGAAAAAAATGTCGATGGACCATCTATCAATTCAATTCAATCAATTTAACAAACAATGGAGTGCTTGATCTTGAATTTCATTTTTTATTGATATTAATTGTTGAATTCAAAATTAGAAAGTGCCTCCCATCATTTCTCATTAGCAATGCTGTTCTTTTGACTCCAAACACACTTCTTGACACATTGATCATGAAATTAACACATGTGGCTAAACAACCTAATGTATTGATTGAATCAAACAATTGTGAACAGGATTAAAACTCTAAATCCATCAGTCAAAGGAGTCATTCATCATGGTTTCCATTCCGTACAAATGTGAACTAGTTTAATTCTGAAATAATAAGACATTCAATTCACCTCATGTGAATTAGGCTCCTCTTATTGTTACCAAGACTATTTTTCGTGCAATAACTTTCAAATTACATTTTGCTTCTTCCTTAATGATTATAGTCATTATGAAAAAAATGTTCATGGACCATCTATCAATTCAATTCAATCAATTTAACAAATAATGGAGTGCTTGATCTTGAATTTCATTTCTTATTGATATTAATTGTTGAATTCAAAATTAGAAAGTGCCTGCCATCATTTCTCATTAGCAATGCTGTTCTTTTGACACTAAACACACTTTTCGACACATTGATCATGAAATTAACACATGTAGCTAAACAACCTAGTATATTGATTGAATCAAACAAGTATAAACACCATAAAAACACTAAATCCATTTAAGTCCATTAGTCAAAGTAGTCATTCATCATGGTATGCATTCCATGCAAATGTGAACTTGTTTAATTCAAAAATAATAAGACATTCTATTCACCTCATGTGAATTAGGCTCCTCTTATTGTTACCAAGACTATTTATCATGAATAACTTTCAAATTACATTTTGCTTCTTCCTTGATAATTATATTCATTACGAAAAAAATGCCCATGGACCGTCTATCTATTCAATTCATTCAATTTAACAAACAATGGAGTGCTTGATCTTGAATTTCATTTCTTATTGATATTAATTGTTGAATTCAAAATTAGAAAGTGCCTCGCATCATTTCTCATTAGCAATGCTATTCTTTTGATTCCAAACACACTTCTTGACACATTGATCATGCAATTCACACATGTGGTGAAACAACCTAGTATATTGACTGAATCAAACGATTATGAACCAGATTAACACTCTAAATCCATTTAAATCCATCAGTCAAATGAGTCATATATCATGGTTGCCATTCCGTACAAATGTGAACTAGTTTAATGCTGAAATAATAAGACATTCTATTCACCTCATGTGAATTAGGCTCCGCTTATTGTTACCAAGACTATTTTTCGTGCAATAACTTTCAAATTACATTTTGATTCTTCCTTAATGATTATATTCATTATGAAAAAAATGCCCATGGACCATCTATCACATGAATTCATTCAATTTGACAAACAATGGAGAGCTTGATCTTGAATTTCATTTCTTATTGATATTAATTGTTGAATTCAAAATTAGAAAGTGCCTCCCATCATTTCTCATTAGCAATGCTGTTCTTTTGACTCCAAACATAGTTTTTGTCACATTGATCCTGAAATTAAAAGATGTGGCTAAACAACCAAGTATATTCATTGAATCAAACAAGTGTAAATAGCATGAAAACTCTAAATCTGGTTAAATCCATCAGTCAAAGGAGTCATTCATCATGGTTTCCATTCCGTACAAATGTGAACTAGTTTAATTCTGAAATAATAAGACATTCGATTCACCTAATATGAATTAGGCTCCTCTTATTGTTACCATGATTATTTTTCGTGCAATAACCTTCAAATTACATTTTGCTTCTTCCTTAATGATTATATTCATTATGAAAAAAATGTCCATGGACCATCTATCAATTCAATTCAATCAATTTAACAAACAATGGAGTGCTTGATCTTGAATTTCATTTTTTATTGATATTAATTGTTGAATTCAAAATTAGAAAGTGCCTCCTATTATTTCTCATTACCAATGTTGTTCTTTTGACTCCAAACACACTTCTTGACACATTGATCATGAAATTAACATATGTGGCTAAACAACCTAGTACATTGATTGAATCAAACAAGTATAAATACCATTAGAACTCTAAATCCATTTAAATCCATCAGTCAAAGTAGTCATTCATCATGGTATGCATTCCATGCAAATGTGAACTTGTTTAATTCTAAAATAATAAGACATTCTATTCACCTCATGTGAATTAGGCACCTCTTATTGTTACCAAGACTATTTGTCATGCAATAACTTTCAAATTACATTTTGCTTCTTCCTTAATGATTATATTTATGAAAAAAATTCCCATGGACCGTCTATCTATTCAATTCATTCTATTTAACAAACAATGGAGTGCTTGATTTTGAATTTCATTTCTTATTGATATTAATTGTTGAATTCAAAATTAGCGAGTGCCTCGCATCATTTCTCATTCGCAATGCTGTTCTTT
Organism: Ceriops zippeliana; assembly: GCA_037897445.1. Classification (NCBI taxonomy): domain Eukaryota; kingdom Viridiplantae; phylum Streptophyta; class Magnoliopsida; order Malpighiales; family Rhizophoraceae; genus Ceriops; species Ceriops zippeliana. The sequence goes on from JBAPLH010001023.1 coordinate 123,935, forward strand.
TGACTCCAAACACACTTCTTGACACATTGATCATGAAATTAACACATGTGGCGAAACAACTTAGTATATTGACTGAATCAAACAATTATGAACAAGATTAAAACTCTAAATCCATTTAAATCCATCAGTCAAAGGAGTCATTCATCATGGTTTCCATTCCGTACATATGTGAACTAGTTTAATTCTGAAATAATAAGACATTCAATTCACCTCACGTGAATTATGCTCCTCATATTGTTACCAAGACTATTTTTCGTGCAATAACTTTCAAATTACATTTTCCTTCTTCATTAATGATTATATTCATTATGAAAGTGTCTCCCATCATTTCTAATTAGCAATGCTGTTCTGTTGACTCCAAACACACTTCTTGACACATTGATCACGAAATTAACACATGTGGCTAAACAACCTTGTATATTGATTGAATCAAACAAGTATAAACACCAATAAAACTCTAAATCCATTTAAATCCATGAGTCAAAGGAGTCATTCATTATGGTTTCCATTCCGTACAAATGTGAACTAGTTTAATTCTGAAATAATAAGACATTCATTTCACCTCATGTGAATTAGGTTCCTCTTATTGTTACCAAGACTATTTTTCGTGGAATAACTTTCAGATTACATTTTACTTCTTCCTTAATGATTATATTCATTATGAAAAAAAAAAAAGCCCATGGACAATCTATCAATTCAATTCATTCAATTTAACAAACAATGGTGTGCTTGATCTTGAATTTCATTTCTTATTGATATTAATTGTTGAATTCAAAATTAGAAAGTGCCTCCCATCATTTCTCATTAGCAATGCTGTTCTTTTGACTCCAAACACACTTTTTGACACATTGATCATGAAATTAACACATGTGGCTAAACAACCTAATGTATTCATTGAATCAAACAATTGTGAACAGGATTAAAACTCTAAATCCATCAGTCAAAGGAGTCATTCAGCATGGTTTATATTCCGTACAAATGTGAACTAGTTTAATTCTGAAATAATAAGACATTCAATTCACCTCATGTGAATTAGGCTCCTCTTATTGTTACCAAGACTATTTTTCATGCAATAACTTTCAAATTACATTTTCCTTCTTCCTTAATGATTATATTCATTAGGAAAAAAATGCCCTTGGACCATCTATCACATGAATTCATCCAATTTGACAAACAATGGAGTGCTTGATCTTGAATTTCATTTCTTATTGATATTAATTGTTGAATTCAAAATTAGAAAGTGCCTCCCATCATTTCTCAATAGCAATGCTGTTCTTTTGACTCCAAACACACTTCTTGACACATTGATCACGAAATGAACACATGTGGCTAAACAACCTAATATATTGATTGAATCAAACAAGTATAAACCCATGGACATTCTATCAATTCAATTCATTCAATTTAACAAACAATGGTGTGCTTGATCTTGAATTTCATTTCTTATTGATATTAATTGTTGAATTCAAAATTAGAAAGTGCCTCCCATCATTTCTCATTAGCAATGCTGTTCTTTTGACTCCAAACACACTTCTTGACACATTGATCACGAAATTAACACATGTGGCCAAACAACCTAGTATATTGATTGAATCAAACAAGTATAAACACCATTAAAACTCTAAATCCATTTAAATCCATCAGTCAAAGGAGTCATTCATCATGGTATGCATTCCATGCAAATGTGAACTTGTTTAATTCTGAAATAATAAGACATTCTATTCATCTCATGTGAATTAGTCTCCGCTTATTGTTACCAAGACTATTTGTCATGCAATAACATTAAAATCACATTTTGCTTCTTCCTTAATGTTTATATTCATTATGAAAAAAATGCCCATGGACCATCTATCAAATGAATTCATTCAATTTGACAAACAATGGTGTGCTTGATCTTGAATTTCATTTCTTATTGATATTAATTGTTGAATTCAATATTATAAAGTGCCTCCCATCATTTCTCATTAGCAATGCTGTTCTTTTGACTCCAAACACACTTCTTGACACATTGATCATGAAATTAACACATGTGGCCAAACAACCTAGTATATTGATTGAATCAAACAAGTATAAACACCATTAAAACTCTAAATCCATTTAAATCCATCAGTCAAAGGAGTCATTCATCATGGTATGCATTCCATGCAAATGTGAACTTGTTTAATTCTGAAATAATAAGACATTCTATTCACCTCATGTGAATTAGGCTCCGCTTATTGTTACCAAGACTATTTGTCATGCAATAACTTTAAAATTACATTTTGCTTCTTCCTTAATGATTATAGTCATTGTGAAAAAAATGTCCATGGACCATCTATCAATTCAATTCAATCAATTTAACAAACAATGGAGTGCTTGATCTTGAATTTCATTTTTTATTGATATTAATTGTTGAATTCAAAATTAGAAAGTGCCTCCTATTATTTCTCATTACCAATGTTGTTCTTTTGACTCCAAACACACTTCTTGACACATTGATCATGAAATTAACATATGTGGCTAAACAACCTAGTACATTGATTGAATCAAACAAGTATAAATACCATTAGAACTCTAAATCCATTTAAATCCATCAGTCAAAGTAGTCATTCATCATGGTATGCATTCCATGCAAATGTGAACTTGTTTAATTCTAAAATAATAAGACATTCTATTCACCTCATGTGAATTAGGCACCTCTTATTGTTACCAAGACTATTTGTCATGCAATAACTTTCAAATTACATTTTGCTTCTTCCTTAATGATTATATTTATGAAAAAAATTCCCATGGACCGTCTATCTATTCAATTCATTCTATTTAACAAACAATGGACTGCTTGATTTTGAATTTCATTTCTTATTGATATTAATTGTTGAATTCAAAATTAGCGAGTGCCTCGCATCATTTCTCATTAGCAATGCTGTTCTTTTGACTCCAAACACACTTCTTGACACATTGATCATGAAATTAACACATGTGGCGAAACAACCTAGTATATTGACTGAATCAAACAATTATGAACAAGATTAAAACTCTAAATCCATTTAAATCCATCAGTCAAAGAAGTCATTCATCATGGTTTCCATTCCGTACAAATGTGAACTAGTTTAATTCTGAAATAATAAGACATTCAATTCACCTCACGTGAATTATGCTCCTCATATTGTTACCAAGACTATTTTTCGTGCAATAACTTTCAAATTACATTTTCCTTCTTCATTAATGATTATATTCATTATGAAAGTGTCTCCCATCATTTCTAATTAGCAATGCTGTTCTGTTGACTCCAAACACACTTCTTGACACATTCATCACGAAATTAACACATGTGGCTAAACAACCTTGTATATTGATTGAATCAAACAAGTATAAACACCAATAAAACTCTAAATCCATTTAAATCCATGAGTCAAAGGAGTCATTCATTATGGTTTCCATTCCGTACAAATGTGAACTAGTTTAATTCTGAAATAATAAGACATTCATTTCACCTCATGTGAATTAGGTTCCTCTTATTGTTACCAAGACTATTTTTCGTGGAATAACTTTCAGATTACATTTTATTTCTTCCTTAATGATTATATTCATTATGAAAAAAAAAAAAAAGCCCATGGACAATCTATCAATTCAATTCATTCAATTTAACAAACAATGGTGTGCTTGATCTTGAATTTCATTTCTTATTGATATTAATTGTTGAATTCAAAATTAGAAAGTGCCTCCCATCATTTCTCATTAGCAATGCTGTTCTTTTGACTCCAAACACACTTTTTGACACATTGATCATGAAATTAACACATGTGGCTAAACAACCTAATGTATTCATTGAATCAAACAATTGTGAACAGGATTAAAACTCTAAATCCATCAGTCAAAGGAGTCATTCAGCATGGTTTATATTCCGTACAAATGTGAACTAGTTTAATTCTGAAATAATAAGACATTCAATTCACCTCATGTGAATTAGGCTCCTCTTATTGTTACCAAGACTATTTTTCATGCAATAACTTTCAAATTACATTTTCCTTCTTCCTTAATGATTATATTCATTAGGAAAAAAATGCCCTTGGACCATCTATCACATGAATTCATCCAATTTGACAAACAATGGAGTGCTTGATCTTGAATTTCATTTCTTATTGATATTAATTGTTGAATTCAAAATTAGAAAGTGCCTCCCATCATTTCTCATTAGCAATGCTGTTCTTTTGACTCCAAAAACACACTTCTTGACACATTGATCCTGAAATTAAAAGATGTGGCTAAACAACCAAGGATATTCATTGAATCAAACAAGTATAAATAGCATGAAAACACTAAATCCATATAAATCCATCAGTCAAAGGAGTCATTCATCATGGTTTCCATTCTGTACAAATATGAACTAGTTTAATTCTGAAATAATATGACATTCAATTCACCTAATATGAATTAGGCTCCTCTTGTTGTTACGAAGACTATTTTTCATGCAATAACTTTCAAATTACATTTTGCTTCTTCCTTAATGATTATATTGATTATGAAAAAAAATGCCGATGGACCATCTATCACATGAATTCATTCAATTTTAACAAATAATGGAATGCTTGATCTTGAAATTCATTTCTTATTGATATTAATTGTTGAATTCAAAAATTAGAAAGTGCCTCCCATCATTTCTAATTAGCAATGCTGTTCTGTTGACTCCAAACACACTTCTTGACACATTGATCATGAAATTAACACATGTGGCTAAACAACCTTGTATATTGATTGAATCAAACAAGTATAAACACCATTAAAACTCTAAATCCATTGAAATCCATCAGTCAAAGGAGTCATTCATCATGGTATGCATTCCATGCAAATGTGAACTTGTTTAATTTTGAAATAATAAGACATTCTATTCACCTCATGTGAATTAGGCTCCGCTTATTGTTACCAAGACTATTTGTCATGCAATAACATTCAAATTACATTTTGCTTCTTCCTTAATGATTATAGGCATTATGAAAAAAATGTCCATGGACAATCTATCAATTCAATTCATTCAATTTAACAAACAATGGTGTGCTTGATCTTGAATTTCATTTCTTATTGATATTAATTGTTGAATTCAAAATTAGAAAGTGCCTCCCATCATTTCTCATTAGCAATGCTGTTCTTTTGACTCCAAACACACTTTTTGACACATTGATCATGAAATTAACACATGTGGCTAAACAACCTAATGTATTCATTGAATCAAACAATTGTGAACAGGATTAAAACTCTAAATCCATCAGTCAAAGGAGTCATTCAGCATGGTTTATATTCCGTACAAATGTGAACTAGTTTAATTCTGAAATAATAAGACATTCAATTCACCTCATGTGAATTAGGCTCCTCTTATTGTTACCAAGACTATTTTTCATGCAATAACTTTCAAATTACATTTTCCTTCTTCCTTAATGATTATATTCATTAGGAAAAAAATGCCCTTGGACCATCTATCACATGAATTCATCCAATTTGACAAACAATGGAGTGCTTGATCTTGAATTTCATTTCTTATTGATATTAATTGTTGAATTCAAAATTAGAAAGTGCCTCCCATCATTTCTCATTAGCAATGCTGTTCTTTTGACTCCAAACACACTTCTTGACACATTGATCCTGAAATTAAAAGATGTGGCTAAACAACCAAGGATATTCATTGAATCAAACAAGTATAAATAGCATGAAAACACTAAATCCATATAAATCCATCAGTCAAAGGAGTCATTCATCATGGTTTCCATTCTGTACAAATATGAACTAGTTTAATTCTGAAATAATATGACATTCAATTCACCTAATATGAATTAGGCTCCTCTTGTTGTTACGAAGACTATTTTTCATGCAATAACTTTCAAATTACATTTTGCTTCTTCCTTAATGATTATATTGATTATGAAAAAAATGCCGATGGACCATCTATCACATGAATTCATTCAATTTAACAAATAATGGAATGCTTGATCTTGAAATTCATTTCTTATTGATATTAATTGTTGAATTCAAAATTAGAAAGTGCCTCCCATCATTTCTAATTAGCAATGCTGTTCTGTTGACTCCAAAACACACTTCTTGACACATTGATCATGAAAATTAACAAATGTGGCTAAACAACCTTGTATATTGATTGAATCAAACAAGTATAAATACCATTAGAACTCTAAATCCATTTAAATCCATCAGTCAAAGGAGTCATTCATCATGGTATGCATTCCATGCAAATGTGAACTTGTTTAATTCTGAAATAATAAGACATTCTATTCATCTCATGTGAATTAGTCTCCGCTTATTGTTACCAAGACTATTTGTCATGCAATAACATTAAAATTACATTTTGCTTCTTCCTTAATGTTTTATATTCATTATGAAAAAAATGCCCATGGACCATCTATCACATGAATTCATTCAATTTGACAAACAATGGTGTGCTTGATCTTGAATTTCATTTCTTATTGATATTAATTGTTGAATTCAATATTATAAAGTGCCTCCCATCATTTCTCATTAGCAATGCTGTTCTTTTGACTCCAAACACACTTCTTGACACATTGATCATGAAATTAACACATGTGGCGAAACAACCTAGTATATTGACTGAATCAAACAATTATGAACAAGATTAAAACCCTAAATCCATTTAAATCCATCAGTCAAAGGAGTCATTCATCATGGTTTCCATTCCATGCAAATGTGAACTTGTTTAATTCTGAAATAATAAAACATTCTATTCACCTTATGTGAATTAGGCTCTGCTTATTGTTACCAAGACTATTTGTCATGCAATAACATTCAAATTACATTTTGCTTCCTCCTTAATGATTATACTCATTATGAAAAAAATGTTCATGGACCATCTATCAATTCAATTCAATCAATTTAACAAATAATGGAGTGCTTGATCTTGAATTTCATTTCTTATTGATATTAATTGTTGAATTCAAAATTAGAAAGTGCCTCCCATCATTTCTCATTACCAATGTTGTTCTTTTGACTCCAAACACACTTCTTGACACATTGATCATGAAATTAACATATGTGGCTAAACAACCTAGTACATTGATTGAATCAAACAAGTATAAATACCATTAGAACTCTAAATCCATTTAAATCCATCAGTCAAAGTAGTCATTCATCATGGTATGCATTCCATGCAAATGTGAACTTGTTTAATTCTAAAATAATAAGACATTCTATTCACCTCATGTGAATTAGGCACCTCTTATTGTTACCAAGACTATTTGTCATGCAATAACTTTCAAATTACATTTTGCTTCTTCCTTAATGATTATATTTATGAAAAAAATTCCCATGGACCGTCTATCTATTCAATTCATTCTATTTAACAAACAATGGACTGCTTGATTTTGAATTTCATTTCTTATTGATATTAATTGTTGAATTCAAAATTAGCGAGTGCCTCGCATCATTTCTCATTAGCAATGCTGTTCTTTTGACTCCAAACACACTTCTTGACACATTGATCATGAAATTAACACATGTGGCGAAACAACCTAGTAGTATATTGACTGAATCAAACAATTATGAACAAGATTAAAACTCTAAATCCATTTAAATCCATCAGTCAAAGAAGTCATTCATCATGGTTTCCATTCCGTACAAATGTGAACTAGTTTAATTCTGAAATAATAAGACATTCAATTCACCTCACGTGAATTATGCTCCTCATATTGTTACCAAGACTATTTTTCGTGCAATAACTTTCAAATTACATTTTCCTTCTTCATTAATGATTATATTCATTATGAAAGTGTCTCCCATCATTTCTAATTAGCAATGCTGTTCTGTTGACTCCAAACACACTTCTTGACACATTCATCACGAAATTAACACATGTGGCTAAACAACCTTGTATATTGATTGAATCAAACAAGTATAAACACCAATAAAACTCTAAATCCATTTAAATCCATGAGTCAAAGGAGTCATTCATTATGGTTTCCATTCCGTACAAATGTGAACTAGTTTAATTCTGAAATAATAAGACATTCATTTCACCTCATGTGAATTAGGTTCCTCTTATTGTTACCAAGACTATTTTTCGTGGAATAACTTTCAGATTACATTTTATTTCTTCCTTAATGATTATATTCATTATGAAAAAAAAAAAAAGCCCATGGACAATCTATCAATTCAATTCATTCAATTTAACAAACAATGGTGTGCTTGATCTTGAATTTCATTTCTTATTGATATTAATTGTTGAATTCAAAATTAGAAAGTGCCTCCCATCATTTCTCATTAGCAATGCTGTTCTTTTGACTCCAAACACACTTTTTGACACATTGATCATGAAATTAACACATGTGGCTAAACAACCTAATGTATTCATTGAATCAAACAATTGTGAACAGGATTAAAACTCTAAATCCATCAGTCAAAGGAGTCATTCAGCATGGTTTATATTCCGTACAAATGTGAACTAGTTTAATTCTGAAATAATAAGACATTCAATTCACCTCATGTGAATTAGGCTCCTCTTATTGTTACCAAGACTATTTTTCATGCAATAACTTTCAAATTACATTTTCCTTCTTCCTTAATGATTATATTCATTAGGAAAAAAAATGCCCCTTGGACCATCTATCACATGAATTCATCCAATTTGACAAAACAATGGAGTGCTTGATCTTGAATTTCATTTCTTATTGATATTAATTGTTGAATTCAAAAATTAGAAAGTGCCTCCCATCATTTCTCATTAGCAATGCTGTTCTTTTGACTCCAAACACACTTCTTGACACATTGATCCTGAAATTAAAAGATGTGGCTAAACAACCAAGGATATTCATTGAATCAAACAAGTATAAATAGCATGAAAACACTAAATCCATATAAATCCATCAGTCAAAGGAGTCATTCATCATGGTTTCCATTCTGTACAAATATGAACTAGTTTAATTCTGAAATAATATGACATTCAATTCACCTAATATGAATTAGGCTCCTCTTGTTGTTACGAAGACTATTTTTCATGCAATAACTTTCAAATTACATTTTGCTTCTTCCTTAATGATTATATTGATTATGAAAAAAATGCCGATGGACCATCTATCACATGAATTCATTCAATTTAACAAATAATGGAATGCTTGATCTTGAAATTCATTTCTTATTGATATTAATTGTTGAATTCAAAATTAGAAAGTGCCTCCCATCATTTCTAATTAGCAATGCTGTTCTGTTGACTCCAAACACACTTCTTGACACATTGATCATGAAATTAACACATGTGGCTAAACAACCTTGTATATTGATTGAATCAAACAAGTATAAACACCATTAAAACTCTAAATCCATTGAAATCCATCAGTCAAAGGAGTCATTCATCATGGTATGCATTCCATGCAAATGTGAACTTGTTTAATTTTGAAATAATAAGACATTCTATTCACCTCATGTGAATTAGGCTCCGCTTATTGTTACCAAGACTATTTGTCATGCAATAACATTCAAATTACATTTTGCTTCTTCCTTAATGATTATAGGCATTATGAAAAAAATGTCCATGGACAATCTATCAATTCAATTCATTCAATTTAACAAACAATGGTGTGCTTGATCTTGAATTTCATTTTCTTATTGATATTAATTGTTGAATTCAAAATTAGAAAGTGCCTCCCATCATTTCTCATTAGCAATGCTGTTCTTTTGACTCCAAACACACTTTTTGACACATTGATCATGAAATTAACACATGTGGCTAAACAACCTAATGTATTCATTGAATCAAACAATTGTGAACAGGATTAAAACTCTAAATCCATCAGTCAAAGGAGTCATTCAGCATGGTTTATATTCCGTACAAATGTGAACTAGTTTAATTCTGAAATAATAAGACATTCAATTCACCTCATGTGAATTAGGCTCCTCTTATTGTTACCAAGACTATTTTTCATGCAATAACTTTCAAATTACATTTTCCTTCTTCCTTAATGATTATATTCATTAGGAAAAAAAAATGCCCTTGGACCATCTATCACATGAATTCATCCAATTTGACAAACAATGGAGTGCTTGATCTTGAATTTCATTTCTTATTGATATTAATTGTTGAATTCAAAATTAGAAAGTGCCTCCCATCATTTCTCATTAGCAATGCTGTTCTTTTGACTCCAAACACACTTCTTGACACATTGATCCTGAAATTAAAAGATGTGGCTAAACAACCAAGGATATTCATTGAATCAAACAAGTATAAATAGCATGAAAACACTAAATCCATATAAATCCATCAGTCAAAGGAGTCATTCATCATGGTTTCCATTCTGTACAAATATGAACTAGTTTAATTCTGAAATAATATGACATTCAATTCACCTAATATGAATTAGGCTCCTCTTGTTGTTACGAAGACTATTTTTCATGCAATAACTTTCAAATTACATTTTGCTTCTTCCTTAATGATTATATTGATTATGAAAAAAATGCCGATGGACCATCTATCACATGAATTCATTCAATTTAACAAATAATGGAATGCTTGATCTTGAAATTCATTTCTTATTGATATTAATTGTTGAATTCAAAATTAGAAAGTGCCTCCCATCATTTCTAATTAGCAATGCTGTTCTGTTGACTCCAAACACACTTCTTGACACATTGATCATGAAATTAACAAATGTGGCTAAACAACCTTGTATATTGATTGAATCAAACAAGTATAAATACCATTAGAACTCTAAATCCATTTAAATCCATCAGTCAAAGGAGTCATTCATCATGGTATGCATTCCATGCAAATGTGAACTTGTTTAATTCTGAAATAATAAGACATTCTATTCATCTCATGTGAATTAGTCTCCGCTTATTGTTACCAAGACTATTTGTCATGCAATAACATTAAAATTACATTTTGCTTCTTCCTTAATGTTTATATTCATTATGAAAAAAATGCCCATGGACCATCTATCACATGAATTCATTCAATTTGACAAACAATGGTGTGCTTGATCTTGAATTTCATTTCTTATTGATATTAATTGTTGAATTCAATATTATAAAGTGCCTCCCATCATTTCTCATTAGCAATGCTGTTCTTTTGACTCCAAACACACTTCTTGACACATTGATCATGAAATTAACACATGTGGCGAAACAACCTAGTATATTGACTGAATCAAACAATTATGAACAAGATTAAAACCCTAAATCCATTTAAATCCATCAGTCAAAGGAGTCATTCATCATGGTTTCCATTCCATGCAAATGTGAACTTGTTTAATTCTGAAATAATAAAACATTCTATTCACCTTATGTGAATTAGGCTCTGCTTATTGTTACCAAGACTATTTGTCATGCAATAACATTCAAATTACATTTTGCTTCCTCCTTAATGATTATACTCATTATGAAAAAAATGTTCATGGACCATCTATCAATTCAATTCAATCAATTTAACAAATAATGGAGTGCTTGATCTTGAATTTCATTTCTTATTGATATTAATTGTTGAATTCAAAATTAGAAAGTGCCTCCCATCATTTCTCATTACCAATGCTGTTCTTTTGACTCCAAACACACTTCTTGACACATTGATCATGAAATTAACACATGTGGCTAAACAACCTAGTATATTGATTGAATCAAACAAGTATAAATACCATTAGAACTCTAAATCCATTTAAATCCATCAGTCAAAGTAGGCATTCATCATGGTATGCATTCCATGCAAATGTGAACTTGTTTAATTCTAGAATAATAAGACATTCTACTCACCGCATGTGAATTAGGCTCCTCTTATTGTTACCAAGACTATTTGTCATGCAATAACTTTCAAATTACATTTTGCTTCTTCCGTAATGATTATATTCATTACGAAAAAAATGCCCATGGACCGTCTATCTATTCAATTCATTCAATTTAACAAACAATGGAGTGCTTGATCTTGAATTTCATTTCTTATTGATATTAATTGTGGAATTGAAAATTAGAGAGTGCCTCGCATCATTTCTCATTAGCAATGCTGTTCTTTTGACTCCAAACACACTTCTTGACACATTGATCATGAAATTAACACATGTGTCTAAACGACCTTGTATATTGAGTGAATCATCAAGTATAAACACCATTAAAACTCTAAATCAATTTAAATTTATCAGTCAAAGGAGTCATTCATTATGGTTTCCATTCCGTACAAATGTGAACTAGTTTAATTCGGAAATAATAAGACATTCATTTCACCTCATGTGAATTAGGTTCCTCTTATTGTTACCAAGACTATTTTTCGTCGAATAACTTCCAGATTACATTTTACTTCTTCCTTAATGATTATATTTATTATGAAAAAAAAAAGCCCATGGACCATCTATCAATTCAATTCATTCAATTTAACAAACAATGGTGTGCTTGATCTTGAATTTCATTTCTTATTGATATTAATTGTTGAATTCAAAATTAGAAAGTGCCTCCCATCATTTCTCATTACCAATGCTGTTCTTTTGACTCCAAACACACTTCTTGACACATTGATCATGAAATTAACACATGTGGCTAAACAACCTAGTACATTGATTGAATCAAACAAGTATAAATACCATTAGAACTCTAAATCCATTTAAATCCATCAGTCAAAGTAGGCATTCATCATGGTATGCATTCCATGCAAATGTGAACTTGTTTAATTCTAGAATAATAAGACATTCTACTCATCGCATGTGAATTAGGCTCCTCTTATTGTTACCAAGACTATTTGTCATGCAATAACTTTCAAATTACATTTTGCTTCTTCCGTAATGATTATATTCATTACGAAAAAAATGCCCATGGACCGTCTATCTATTCAATTCATTCAATTTAACAAACAATGGAGTGCTTGATCTTGAATTTCATTTCTTATTGATATTAATTGTGGAATTGAAAATTAGAGAGTGCCTCGCATCATTTCTCATTAGCAATGCTGTTCTTTTGACTCCAAACACACTTCTTGACACATTGATCATGAAATTAACACATGTGTCTAAACGACCTTGTATATTGAGTGAATCATCAAGTATAAACACCATTAAAACTCTAAATCAATTTAAATCCATCAGTCAAAGGAGTCATTCATTATGGTTTCCATTCCGTACAAATGTGAACTAGTTTAATTCGGAAATAATAAGACATTCATTTCACCTCATGTGAATTAGGTTCCTCTTATTGTTACCAAGACTATTTTTCGTCGAATAACTTTCAGATTACATTTTACTTCTTCCTTAATGATTATATTTATTATGAAAAAAAAAAGCCCATGGACCATCTATCAATTCAATTCATTCAATTTAACAAACAATGGTGTGCTTGATCTTGAATTTCATTTCTTATTGATATTAATTGTTGAATTCAAAATTAGAGAGTGCCTCCCATCATTTCTCAGTAGCAATGCTGTTCTTTTGAGTCCAAACACACTTTTTGACACATTGATCATGAAATTAACACATGTGGCTAAACAACCTAATGTATTCATTGAATCAAACAATTGTGAACAGGATTAAAACTCTAAATCCATTAGTCAAAGGAGTCATTCATCATGGTTTCCATTCCGTACAAATGTGAACTAGTTTAATTCTGAAATAATAAGACATTCAATTCACCTCATGTGAATTTGGCTCCTCTTATTGTTACCAAGACTATTTTTTGTGGAATAACTTTCAAATTACATTTTCCTTCTTCCTTAATGATTATATTCATTAGGAAAAAAATGCCCTTGGACCATCTATCACATGAATTCATCCAATTTGACAAACAATGGAGTGCTTGATCTTGAATTTCATTTCTTATTGATATTAATTGTTGAATTCAAAATTAGAAAGTGCCTCCCATCATTTCTCATTAGCAATGCTGTTCTTTTGACTCCAAACACACTTTTTGACACATTGATCATGAAATTAACACATGTGGCTAAACAACCTAATGTATTCATTGAATCAAACAATTGTGAACAGGATGAAAACTCTAAATCCATCAGTCAAAGGAGTCATTCATCATGGTTTCCATTCCGTACAAATGTGAACTAGTTTAATTCTGAAATAATAAGACATTCAATTCACCTCATGTGAATTAGGCTCCTCTTATTGTTACCAAGAATATTTTCCGTGCAATAACTTTCAAATTACATTTTCCTTCTTCCTTAATGATTATATTCATTAGGAAAAAAATGCCCTTGGACCATCTATCACATGAATTCATCCAATTTGACAAACAATGGAGTGGTTGATCTTGAATTTCATTTCTTATTGATATTAATTGTTGAATTCAAAATTAAAAAGTGCCTCCCATCATTTCCCATTAGCAATGCTGTTCTTTTGACTCCAAACACACTTCTTGACACATTGATAATGAAATTAACACATGTGGCTAAACAACCTAGTATATTGATTGAATCAAACAAGTATAAACACCATTAAAACTCTAAATCCATTTAAATCCATCAGTCAAAGGAGTCATTCATCATGGTATGCATTCCATGCAAATGTGAACTTGTGTAATTCTGAAAGAATAAGACATTCTATTCACCTCATGTGAATTAGGCTCCGCTTATTGTTACCAAGACTATTTGTCATGCAATAACATTCAAATTACATTTTGCTTCTTCCTTAATGATTATAGTCATTATGAACAAAATGTCCATGGACCATCTATCAATTCAATTCAATCAATTTAACAAACAATGGAGTGCTTGATCTTGAATTTCATTTCTTATTGATATTAATTGTTGAATTCAAAATTAGAAAGTGCCTCCCATCATTTCTCATTAGCAATGCTGTTCTTTTGACTCCAAACACACTTCTTGACACATTGATCATGAAATTAACACATGTGGCTAAACAACCTAGTACATTGATTGAATCAAACAAGTATAAATAAAATTAGAACTCTAAATCCATTTAAATCCATTAGTCAAAGTAGGCATTCATCATGGTTTCCATTCCGTACAAATGTGAACTAGTTTAATTCTGAAATAATAAGACACTCTATTCACCTCATGTGAATTAGGTTCCTCTTATTGTTACTAAGACTATTTTTCGTGGAATAACTTTCAGATTACATTTTACTTCTTCCTTAATGATTATATTCATTATGAAAAAAAAAAGCCCATGGACCATCTATCAATTAAATTCATTCAATTTCACAAACAATGGTGTGCTTGATCTTGAATTTCATTCCTTATTGATATTAATTGTTGAATTCAAAATTAGAGAGTGCCTCCCATCATTTCTCATTAGCAATGCTGTTCTTTTGACTCCAAACACACTTATTGACACATTGATCATGAAATTAACACAAGTGGCTAAACAACCTAATGTATTCATTGAATCAAACAATTGTGAACAGGATTAAAACTCTAAATCCATCAGTCAAAGGAGTCATTCAACATGGTTTCCATTCCGTACAAATGTGAACTAGTTTAATTCTGAAATAATAAGACATTCAATTCACCTCATGTGAATTAGGCTCCTCTTATTGTTACCAAGACTATTTTTTGTGGAATAACTTTCAAATTACATTTTCCTTCTTCCTTAATGATTATATTCATTAGGAAAAAAATGCCCTTGGACCATCTATCACATGAATTCATCCAATTTGACAAACAATGGAGTGCTTGATCTTGAATTTCATTTCTTATTGATATTAATTGTTGAATTCAAAATTAGAAAGTGCCTCCCATCATTTCTCATTAGCAATGCTGTTCTGTTGACTCCAAACACACTTCTTGACACATTGATCACGAAATTAACACATGTGGCTAAACAACCTAGTATATTGATTGAATCAAACAAGTATAAACACCATTAAAACTCTAAATCCATTTAAATCCATCAGTCAAAGGAGTCATTCATCATGGTATGCATTCCATGCAAATGTGAACTTGTTTAATTCTGAAATAATAAGACATTCTATTCACCTCATGTGAATTAGGCTCCACTTATTGTTACCAAGACTATTTGTCATGCAATATCTTTCAAATTACATTTTGCTTCTTCCTTAATGATTATAGTCATTATGAAAAAAATGTTCATGGACCATCTATCAATTCAATTCAATCAATTTAACAAACAATGGAGTGCTTGATCTTGAATTTCATTTCGTATTGATATTAATTGTTGAATTCAAAATTAGAAAGTGCCTCCCATCATTTCTCATTACCAATGCTGTTCTTTTGACTCCAAACACACTTCTTGACACATTGATCATGAAATTAACACATGTGGTTAAACAACCTAGTACACTGATTGAATCAAACAAGTATAAATACCATTAGAACTCTAAATCCATTTAAATCCATCAGTCAAAGTAGGCATTCATCATGGTATGCATTCCATGCAAATGTGAACTTGTTTAATTCTAGAATAATAAGACATTCTATTCACCGCATGTGAATTAGGCTCCTCTTATTGTTATGAAGACTATTTGTCATGCAATAACTTTCAAATTACATTTTGCTTCTTCCTTAATGATTATATTCATTACGAACAAAATGCCCATGGACCGTCTATCTATTCAATTCATTCAATTTAACAAACAATGGAGTGCTTGATCTTGAATTTCATTTCTTATTGATATTAATTGTTGAGTTCCAAATTAGAGAGTTCCTCGCATCATTTCTCTTTAGCAATGCTGTTCTTTTGACTCCAAACACACTTCTTGACACATTGATCATGAAATTAACACATGTGGCGAAACAACCTAGTATATTGACTGAATCAAACAATTATGAACAAGATTAAAACTCTAAAACCATTTAAATCCATCAGTCAAAGGAGTCATTCATCATGGTTTCCATTTAGTACAAATGTGAACTAGTTTAATTCTGAAATAATAAGACATTCAATTCACCTCATGTGAATTAGGCTCCTCTTATTGTTACCAAGACTATTTTTCGTGCAATAACTTTCAAATTACATTTTCCTTCTTCATTAATGATTATATTCATAATGAAAAAAGTGCCCATGGACCATCTATCACATGAATTCATACAATTTGACAAACAATGGAGTGCTTGATCTTGAATTTCATTTCTTATTGATATTAATTGTTGAATTCAAAATTAGAAAGTGCCTCCCATCATTTCTAATTAGCAATGCTGTTCTGTTGACTCCAAACACTCTTCTTGACACATTGATCATGAAATTAACACATGTGGCTAAAAAACCTTGTAGATTGATTGAATCAAACAAGTATAAACACCATTAAAACTCTAAATCCATTTAAATCCATTAGTCAAAGGAGTCATTCATTGTGGTTTCCATTCCGTACAAATGTGAACTAGTTTAATTCTGAAATAATAAGACATTCATTTCACCTCATGTGAATTAGGTTCCTCTTATTGTTACCAAGACTATTTTTCGTGGAATAACTTTCAGATTACATTTTACTTCTTCCTTAATGATTATATTCATTATGAAAAAAAAAAAGCCCATGGACCATCTATCAATTCAATTCATTCAATTTAACAAACAATGGTGTGCTTGATCTTGAAGTTCATTTCTTATTGATATTAATTGTTGAATTCAAAATTAGAGAGTGCCTCCCATCATTTCTCATTAGCAATGCTGTTCTTTTGACTCCAAACACACTTTTTGACACATTGATCATGAAATTAACACGTGGCTAAACAACCTAATGTATTCATTGAATCAAACAATTGTGAACAGGATTAAAACTCTAAATCCATCAGTCAAAGGAGTCATTCATCATGGTTTCCATTCCATACAAATGTGAACTAGTTTAATTCTGAAATAATAAGACATTCAATTCACCTCATGTGAATTAGGCTCCTCTTATTGTTACCAAGACTATTTTTCGTGCAATAACTTTCAAATTACATTTTCCTTCTTCCTTAATGATTATATTCATTAGGAAAAAAATGCCCTTGGACCATCTATCACATGAATTCATCCAATTTGACAAACAATGGAGTGCTTGATCTTGAATTTCATTTCTTATTTATATTAATTGTTGAATTCAAAATTAGAAATTGCCTCACATCATTTCTCATTAGCAATGCTGTTCTTTTGACTCCAAACACACTTCTTGACACATTGATCATGCAATTCACACATGTGGCGAAACAACCTAGTATATTGACAAAATCAAACAATTATGAACCAGATTAAAACTCTAAATCCATCAGTCAAATGAGTCATTTATCATGGTTTCCATTCCGTACAAATGTGAACTAGTTTAATGCTGAAATAATAAGACATTCGATTCACCTAATGTGAATTAGGCTCCTCTTATTGTTACCAACACTATTTTTCGTGGAATAACTTTCAAATTACATTTTGCTTCTTCCTTAATGATTATAGTCATTATGAAAAAAATGCCCATGGACCATCTATCACATGAATTCATTCAATTTGACAAACAATGGAGTGCTTGATCTTGAATTTCATTTCTTATTGATATTAATTGTTGAATTCAAAATTAGAGAGTGCCTCCCATCATTTCTCATTAGCAATGCTGTTCTTTTGACTCCAAATACACTTTTTGTCACATTGATCCTGAAATTAAAAGATGTGGCTAAACAACCAAGTATATTCATTGAATCGAACAAGTGTAAATAGCATGAAAACTCTAAATCTATTTAAATCCATCAGTCAAAGGAGTCATTCATTATGGTTTCCATTCCGTACAAATGTGAACTAGTTTAATTCTGAAATAATAAGACATTCAATTCACCTCATATGAATTAGGCTCCTCTTATTGTTACCAAGACCATTTGTCATGCAATAACGTTCAAATTACATTTTGCTTCTTCCTTAATGATTATATTCATTACGAATAAAATGCCCATGTCTATCAATTCAATTTATTCAATTTAACAAACAATGGACTGGTTGATCTTGAATTTCATTTCTTATTGATATTAATTGTTGAATTCAAAATTAGAAACTGCCTCCCATCATTTCTCATTAGCAATGTTGTTCTTTTGACTCCAAACACACTTTTTGTCACATTGATCCTGAAATTAAAAGATGTGGCTAAACAACCAAGTATATTCATTGAATCAAACAAGTATAAATAGCATGAAAACTCTAAATCCATTTAAATCCATCAGTCAAAGGAGTCATTCATCATGGTTTCCATTCCGTACAAATGTGAACTAGTTTAATTCTGAAATAATATGACATTCAATTCACCTAATATGAATTAGGCTCCTCTTATTGTTACCAAGACTATTTTTCGTGGAATAACTTTCAAATTACATTTTGCTTCTTCCTTAATGATTATATTAATTATGAAAAAAATGCCGATGGACCATCTATCACATGAATTCATTCAATTTAACAAACAATGGAGTGCTTGATCTTGAATTTCATTTCTTATTGATATTAATTATTGAATTCAAAAGTAAAAAGTGCCTCCCATCATTTCTAATTAGCAATGCTGTTCTTTTGACTCCAAACACACTTCTTGACACATTGATCATGAAATTAACACATGTGGCTAAACAACCTAGTATATTGACTGAATCAAACAATTATGAATAAGATTAAAACTATAAATCCATTTAAATCCATCAGTCAAAGGAGTCATTCATCATGGTTTCCATTCTGTGCAAATGTGAACTTGTTTAATTCTGAAATAATAAGACATTCTATTCACCTCATGTGAATTAGGCTCTGCTTATTGTTACCAAGACTATTTGTCCTGCAATAACTTTCAAATTACATTTTGCTTCTTCCTTAATGATTATAGTCATTATGAAAAAAATGTCCATGGACCATCTATCAATTCAATTCAATCAATTTCACAAACAATGGAGTGCTTGATCTTGAATTTCAGTTCTTATTGATATTAATTTTTGAATTCAAAATTAGAAAGTGCCTCCCATCATTTCTCATTACCAATGCTGTTCTTTTGACTCCAAACACATTTCTTGACACATTGATCATGAAATTAACACATGTGGCTAAACAACCTAGTACATTGATTGAATCAAACAAGTATAAATACCATTAGAACTCTAAATCCATTTAAATCCATCAGTCAAAGTAGTCATTCATCATGGTATGCATTCCATGCAAATGTGAACTTGTTTAATTCTAAAATTATAAGACATTCTATTCACCTCATGAGAATTAGGCTCCTCTTATTGTTACTAAGACTATTTGTCATGCAATAACTTTCAAATTACATTTTGCTTCTTCCTTGATAATTATATTCATTATGAAAAAAATGCCCATGGACCGTCTATCTATTCAATTCATTCAATTAACAAACAATAGAGTGCTTGATCTTGAATTTCATTTCTTATTCATATTAATTGTTGAATTCAAAATTAGAAAGTGCCTCGCATTATTTCTCATTAGCAATGCTGTTCTTTTGACTCCAAACACACTTCTTGACACATTGATCATGAAATTAACACATGTGGCTAAACAACCTAGTACATTGATTGAATCAAACAAGTATAAATACCATTAGAACTCTAAATCCATTTAAATCCATCAGTCAAAGTAGTCATTCATCATGGTATGCATTCCATGCAAATGTGAACTTGTTTAATTCTAAAATAATAAGACATTCTATTCACCTCATGTGAATTAGGCTCCGCTTATTGTTACCAAGACTATTTGTCATGCAATAACGTTCAAATTACATTTTGCTTCTTCCTTAATGATTATATTCATTATGAATAAAATGCCCATGTACCGTCTATCAATTCAATTCATTCAATTTAACAAACAATGGACTGGTTGATCTTGAATTTCATTTCTTATTGATATTAATTGTTGAATTCAAAATTAGAAACTGCCTCCCATCATTTCTCATTACCAATGCTGTTCTTTTGACTCCAAACACACTTTTTGTCACATTGATCCTGAAATTAAAAGATGTGGCTAAACAACCAAGTATATTCATTGAATCAAACAAGTGTAAATAGCATGAAAACTCTAAATCCATTTAAATCCATCAGTCAAAGGAGTCATTCATCATGGTTTCCATTCCGTACAAATGTGAACTAGTTTAATTCTGAAATAATAAGACATTCAATTCACCTAATATGAATTAGGCTCCTCTTATTGTTACCAAGACTATTTTTCGTGCAATAACGTTCAAATTACATTTTGCTTCTTCCTTAATGATTATATTCATTACGAAAAAATTGCCCATGGACCGTCTATCTATTCAATTCATTCAATTTAACAAACAATGGAGTGCTTGATCTTGAATTTCATTTCTTATTGATATTAATTGTTGAATTGAAAATTAGAGAGTGCCTCGCATCATTTCTCATTAGCAATGCTGTTCTTTTGACTCCAAACACACTTCTTGACACATTGATCATGAAATTAACACATGTGGCTAAACAACCTACTATATTGACTGAATCAAACAATTATGAACCAGATTAAAACTCTAAATCCATTTAAATCCATTAGTCAAATGAGTCATTTATCATGGTTTCCATTCCGTACAAATGTGAACTAGTTTAATGCTAAAATAATAAGACATTCAATTCACCTAATGTGAATTAGGCTCCTCTTATTGTTACCAAGACTATTTTTCGTGCAATAACTTTCAAATTACATTTTGCTTCTTCCTTAATGATTATATTCATTTTGATAAAAATGCCCATGGACCATCTATCACATGAATTCATTCAATTTGACAAACAATGGAGTGCTTGATCTTGAATTTCATTTCTTATTGATATTAATTGTTGAATTCAGAATTAGAAACTGCCTCCCATCATTTCTCATTACCAATGCTGTTCTTTTGACTCCAAACACACTTTTTGTCACATTGATGCTGAAATTAAAAGATGTGGCTAAACAACCAAGTATATTGATTGAATCAAACAAGTGTAAATAGCATGAAAACTCTAAATCCATTTAAATCCATCAGTCAAAGGAGTCATTCATCATGGTTTCCATTCCGTACAAATGTGAACTAGTTTAATTCTGAAATAATAAGACATTCAATTCACCTAATATGAATTAGGCTCCTCTTATTGTTACCAAGACTATTTTTCGTGCAATAACGTTCAAATTACATTTTGCTTCTTCCTTAATGATTATATTCATTACGAAAAAATTGCCCATGGACCGTCTATCTATTCAATTCATTCAATTTAACAAACAATGGAGTGCTTGATCTTGAATTTCATTTCTTATTGATATTAATTGTTGAATTGAAAATTAGAGAGTGCCTCGCATCATTTCTCATTAGCAATGCTGTTCTTTTGACTCCAAACACACTTCTTGACACATTGATCATGAAATTAACACATGTGGCTAAACAACCTACTATATTATATTGAAATCAAACAATTATGAACCAGATTAAAACTCTAAATCCATTTAAATCCATTAGTCAAATGAGTCATTTATCATGGTTTCCATTCCGTACAAATGTGAACTAGTTTAATGCTGAAATAATAAGACATTCAATTCACCTAATGTGAATTAGGCTCCTCTTATTGTTACCAAGACTATTTTTCGTGCAATAACTTTCAAATTACATTTTGCTTCTTCCTTAATGATTATATTCATTTTGATAAAAAATGCCCATGGACCATCTATCACATGAATTCATTCAATTTGACAAACAATGGAGTGCTTGATCTTGAATTTCATTTCTTATTGATATTAATTGTTGAATTCAGAATTAGAGACTGCCTCCCATCATTTCTCATTACCAATGCTGTTCTTTTGACTCCAAACACACTTTTTGTCACATTGATGCTGAAATTAAAAGATGTGGCTAAACAACCAAGTATATTGATTGAATCAAACAAGTGTAAATAGCATGAAAACTCTAAATCCATTTAAATCCATCAGTCAAAGGAGTCATTCATCATGGTTTCCATTCCGTACAAATGTGAACTAGTTTAATTCTGAAATAATAAGACATTCAATTCACCTAATATGAATTAGGCTCCTCTTATTGTTACCAAGACTATTTTTCGTGCAATAACGTTCAAATTACATTTTGCTTCTTCCTTAATGATTATATTCATTAAGAAAAAATTGCCCATGGACCATCTATCTATTCAATTCATTCAATTTAACAAACAATGGAGTGCTTGATCTTGAATTTCATTTCTTATTGATATTAATTGTTGAATTGAAAATTAGAGAGTGCCTCGCATCATTTCTGATTAGCAATGCTGTTCTTTTGACTCCAAACACACTTCTTGACACATTGATCATGAAATTAACACATGTGGCTAAACAACCCAGTATATTGACTGAATCAAACAATTATGAACCAGATTAAAACTCTAAATCCATTTAAATCCATCAGTCAAATGAGTCATTTATCATGGTTTCCATTCCGTACAAATGTGAACTACTTTAATGCTGAAATAATAAGACATTCAATTCACCTAATGTGAATTAGGCTCCTCTTATTGTTACCAAGACTATTTTTCGTGCAATAACTTTCAAATTACATTTTGCTTCTTCCTTAATGATTATATTCATTATGATAAAAATGCCCATGGACCATCTATCACATGAATTCATTCAATTTGACAAACAATGGAGTGCTTGATCTTGAATTTCATTTCTTATTGATATTAATTGTTGAATTCAGAATTAGAGACTGCCTCCCATCATTTCTCATTACCAATGCTGTTCTTTTGACTCCAAACACACTTTTTGTCACATTGATGCTGAAATTAAAAGATGTGGCTAAACAACCAAGTATATTCATTGAATCAAACAAGTGTAAATAGCATGAAAACTCTAAATCCATTTAAATCCATCAGTCAAAGGAGTCATTCATCATGGTTTCCATTCCGTACAAATGTGAACTAGTTTAATTCTGAAATAATAAGAGATTCAATTCACCTAATATGAATTAGGCTCCTCTTATTGTTACCAAGACTATTTTTCGTGCAATAACTTTCAAATTACATTTTGCTTCTTCCTTAATGATTATATTCATTATGAAAAAAATGCTGATGGACCACCTGTCACATGAATTCATTCAATTTAACAAACAATCGAGTGCTTGATCTTGAATTTCATTTCTTATTGATATTAATTGTTAAATTCAAAATTAGAATGTGCCTCCCATCATTTCTAATTAGCAATGTTGTTCTTTTGACTCCAAACACACTTCTTGACACATTGATCATGAAATTAACACATGTGGCTAAACAACCTAGTATATTGACTGAATCAAACAATTATGAACAAGATTAAACCTATAAATCCATTTAAATCCATCAGTCAAAGGAGTCATTCATCATGGTTTCCATTCCATGCAAATGTGAACTTGTTTAATTCTGAAATAATAAGATATTCTATTCACCTCATGTGAATTAGGCTCTGCTTATTGTTACCAAGACTATGTGTCATCCAATAACTTTCAAATTACATTTTGCTTCTTCCTTAATGATTATAGTCATTATGAAAAAAATGTCCATGGACCATCTATCAATTCAATTCAATCAATTTAACAAACAATGGAGTGCTTGATCTTGAATTTCATTTCTTATTGATATTAATTGTTGAATTCAAAATTAGAAAGTGCCTCCCATCATTTCTCATTACCAATGCTGTTCTTTTGACTCCAAACACACTTCTTGACATATTGATCATGAAATTAACACATGTGGCTAAACAACCAAGTATATTCATTGAATCAAACAAGTGTAAATAGCATGAAAACTCTAAATCCATTTAAATCCATCAGTCAAAGGAGTCATTCATCATGGTTTCCATTCCGTACAAATGTGAAATAGTTTAATTCTGAAATAATAAGACATTCAATTCACCTAATAAGAATTAGGCTCCTCTTATTGTTACCAAGACTATTTTTCATGCAATAACTTTCAAATTACATTTTGCTTCTTCCTTAATGATTATATTCATTATGAAAAAAATGCCGATGGACCACATATCACATGAATTCATTCAATTTAACAAACAATCGAGTGCTTGATCTTGAATTTAATTTCTTATTGATATTAATTTTTAAATTCAAAATTAGAAAGTGCCTCCCATCATTTCTAATTAGCAATGTTGTTCTTTTGACTCCAAACACACTTCTTGACACATTGATCATGCAATTCACACATGTGGCGAAACAACCTAGTATATTGACTGAATCAAACAATTATGAACCAGATTAAAACTCTAAATCCATTTAAATCCATCAGTCAAATGAGTCATTTATCATGGTTTCCATTCCGTACGAATGTGAACTAGTTTAATGCTGAAATAATAAGACATTCAATTCACCTAATGTGAATTAGGCTCCTCTTATTGTTACCAAGACTATTTTTCGTGCAATAACTTTGAAATTACATTTTGCTTCTTCCTTAATGATTATATTCATTATGAAAAAAATGCCCATGGACCATCTATCACATGAATTCATTCAAATTGACAAACAATGGAGTGCTTGATCTTGAATTTCATTTCTTATAGATATTAATTGTTGAATTCAAAATTAGAGAGTGCCTCCCATCATTTCTCATTAGCAATGCTGTTCTTTTGACTCCAAACACACTTCTTGACACATTGATCATGAAATTAACACATGTGGCGAAACAACCTAGTATATTGACTGAATCAAACAATTATGAACAAGATTAAAACTCTAAATCCATTTAAATCCATCAGTCAAAGGAGTCATTCATCATGGTTTCCATTCCGTACAAATGTGAACTAGTTTAATTCTGAAATAATAAGACATTCAATTGACCTCATGTGAATTAGGCTCCTCTTATTGTTACCAAGACTATTTTTCGTGCAATAACGTTCAAATTACATTTTGCTTCTTCCTTAATGATTATATTCATTACGAATAAAATGCCCATGGACCGTCTATCAATTCAATTCATTCAATTTAACAAACAATGGACTGGTTGATCTTGAATTTCATTTCTTATTGATATTAATTGTTGAATTCAAAATTAGAGAGTGCCTCCCTTCATTTCTCATTAGCAATGCTGTTCTTTTGACTCCAAACACACTTTTTGTCACATTGATCCTGAAATTGAAAGATGTGGCTAAACAACCAAGTATATTCATTGAATCAAACAAGTGTAAATAGCATGAAAACTCTAAATCCATTTAAATTCATCAGTCAAAGGAGTCATTTATCATGGTTTCCATTCCGTACAAATGTGAACTAGTTTAATTCTGAAATAATAAGACATTCAATTCACCTAATAAGAATTAGGCTCCTCTTATTGTTACCAAGACTATTTTTCGTGCAATAACTTTCAAATTACATTTTGCTTCTTCCTTAATGATTATATTCATTATGAAAAAAATGCCGATGGACCACCTATCACATGAATTCATTCAATTTAACAAACAATCGAGTGCTTGTTCTTGAATTTAATTTCTTATTGATATTAATTGTTAAATTCAAAATTAGAAAGTGCCTCCCATCATTTCTAATTAGCAATGCTGTTCTTTTGACTCCAAACACACTTCTGGACACATTGATCATGAAATTAACACATGTGGCTAAACAACCTAGTACATTGATTGAATCAAACAAGTATAAATACCATTAGAACTCTAAATCCATTTAAATCCATCAGTCAAAGTAGTCATTCATCATGGTATGCATTCCATGCAAATGTGAACTTGTTTAATTCTAAAATAATAAGACATTCTATTCACCTCATGTGAATTAGGCTCCTCTTATTGTTACCAAGACTATTTGTCATGCAATAACTTTCAAATTACATTTTGCTTCTTTCTTGATAATTATATTCATTACGAAAAAAATGCCCATGGACCGTCTATCTATTCAATTCATTCAATTTAACAAACAATGGAGTGCTTGATCTTGAATCTCATTTCTTATTGATATTAATTGTTGAATTCAAAATTAGCGAGTGCCTCGCATCATTTCTGATTAGCAATGCTGTTCTTTTGACTCCAAACACACTTCTTGACACATTGATCATGCAATTCACACATGTGGCGAAACAACCTAGTATATTGACTGAATCAAACAATTATGAACCAGATTAAAACTCTAAATCCATTTAAATCCATCAGTCAAATGAGTCATTTATCATGGTTTCCTTTCCGTACAAATGTGAACTAGTTTAATGCTGAAATAATAAGACATTCAATTCACCTAATGTGAATTAGGCTCCTCTTATTGTTACCAAGATTATTTTTCGTGCAATAACTTTCAAATTACATTTTGCTTCTTGCTTAATGATTATATTCATTATGAAAAAAATGCCCATGGACAATCTATCACATGAATTCATTCAATTCGACAAACAATGGAGTGCTTGATCTTGAATTTCATTTCTTATTGATATTAATTGTTAAATTCAAAATTAGAATGTGCCTCCCATCATTTCTAATTAGCAATGTTGTTCTTTTGACTCCAAATACACTTCTTGACACATTGATCATGAAATTAACACATGTGGCTAAACACATTGATCATTAGTACATTGATTGAATCAAACCAGTATAAACACTATTAAAACTCTAAATCCATTTAAATCCATCAGTCAAAGGAGTCATTCATCATGGTATGCATTCCATGCAAATGTGAACTTGTTTAATTCTGAAATAATAAGACATTCTATTCACCTCATGTGAATTAGGCTCCGCTTATTGTTACCAAGACTATTTGTCATGCAATAACTTTCAAATTACATTTTGCTTCTTCCTTAATGATTATATTCATTATGAAAAAAATGCCCATGGACAATCTATCACATGAATTCATTCAATTTGACAAACAATGGAGTGCTTGATCTTGAATTTCATTTCTTATTGATATTTATTGTTGAATTCAAAATTAGAGAGTGCCTCCCATCATTTCTCATTAGCAATGCTGTTCTTTCGACTCCAAACACACTTTTTGTCACATTGATCCTGAAATTAAAAGATGTGGCTAAACAACCAAGTATATTCATTGAATCAAACAAGTGTAAATAGCATGAAAACTCTAAATCCATTTAAATCCATCAGTCAAAGGAGTCATTCATCATGGTTTCCATTCCGTACAAATGTGAACTAGTTTAATTCTGAAATAATAAGACATTCAATTCACCTAATATGAATTAGGCTCCTCTTATTGTTACCAAGACTATTTTTCGTGCAATAACGTTCAAATTACATTTTGCTTCTTCCTTAATGATTATATTCATTATGAAAAAAATGCCGATGGACCACCTATCACATGAATTCATTCAATTTAACAAAAAATCGAGTGCTTGATCTTGAATTTCATTTCTTATTGATATTAATTGTTGAATTCAAAATTAGAAAGTGCCTCACATTATTTCTCATTAGCAATGCTGTTCTTTTGACTCCAAACACACTTCTTGACACATTGATCATGAAATTAACACATGTGGCTAAACAACCTAGTACATTGATTGAATCAAACAAGTATAAACACCATTGAAACTCTAAATCCATTTAAATCCATCAGTCAAAGGAGTCATTCATCATGGTATGCATTCCATGCAAATGTGAACTTGTTTAATTCTAAAATAATAAGACATTCTATTCACCTCATGTGAATTAGGCACCGCTTATTGTTACCAAGACTATTTGTCATGCAATAACTTTCAAATTACATTTTGCTTCTTCCTTAATGATTATAGTCATTATGAAAAAAATGTCCATGGACCATCTATCAATTCAATTCAATCAATTTAACAAACAATGGAGTGCTTGATCTTGAATTTCATTTCTTATTGATATTAATTGTTGAATTCAAAATTAGAAAGTGCCTCCCATCATTTCTCATTACCAATGCTGTTATTTTGACTCCAAACACACTTCTTGACACATTGATCATGAAATTAACACATGTGGCTAAACAACCTAGTACATTGATTGAATGAAACAAGTATAAATACCATTTGAACTCTAAATCCATTTAAATCCATCAGTCAAAGTAGGCATTCATCATGGTATGCAATCCATGCAAATGTGAACTTGTTTAATTCTAAAATAATAAGACATTCTATTCACCTCATGTGAATTAGGCTCCTCTTATTGTTACCAAGACTATTTGTCATGCAATAACTTTCAAATTACATTTTGCTTCTTGCTTGATAATTATATTCATTATGAAAAAAATGCCCATGGACCGTCTATCTATTCAATTCATTCAATTAACAAACAATAGAGTGCTTGATCTTGAATTTCATTTCTTATTGATATTAATTGTTGAATTCAAAATTAGAAAGTGCCTCGCATTATTTCTCATTAGCAATGCTGTTCTTTTGACTCCAAACACACTTCTTGACACATTGATCATGAAATTAACACATGTGGCTAAACAACCTAGTACATTGATTGAATGAAACAAGTATAAATACCATTTGAACTCTAAATCCATTTAAATCCATCAGTCAAAGTAGGCATTCGTCATGGTATGCATTCCATGCAAATGTGAACTTGTTTAATTCTAAAATAATAAGACATTCTATTCACCTCATGTGAATTAGGCTCCTCTTATTGTTACCAAGACTATTTGTCATGCAATAACTTTCAAATTACATTTTGCTTCTTCCTTAATGATTATATTCATTACGAAAAAATTGCCCATGGACCGTCTATCTATTCAATTCATTCAATTTAACAAACAATGGAGTGCTTGATCTTGAATTTCATTTCTTATTGATATTAATTGTTGAATTGAAAATTAGAGAGTGCCTCCCATCATTTCTCATTAGCAATGCTGTTCTTTTGACTCCAAACACACTTCTTGACACATTGATCATGAAATTAACACATGTGGCGAAACAACCTAGTATATTGACTGAATCAAACAATTATGAACAAGATTAAACCTATAAATCCATTTAAATCCATCAGTCAAAGGTGTCATTCATCATGGTTTCCATTCCGTGCAAATGTGAACCTGTTTAATTCTGAAATAATAAGACATTCTATTCACCTCATGTGAATTAGGCTCTGCTTATTGTTACCAAGACTATTTGTCATGCAATAACTTTCAAATACATTTTGCTTCTTCCTTAATGATTATATTCATTACGAAAAAAATGCCCATGGACCGTCTATCTATTCAATTCATTCAATTTAACAAACAATGGAGTGCTTGATCTTGAATTTCATTTCTTATTGATATTAATTGTTGAATTCAAAATTAGAGAGTGCCTCGCATCATTTCTCATTAGCAATGCTGTTCTTTTGACTCCAAACACACTTCTTGACACATTGATCATGAAATTAACACATGTGGCGAAACAACCTAGTATATTGACTGAATCAAACAATTATGAACAAGATTAAAACTCTAAATACATTTAAATCCATCAGTCAAAGGAGTCATTCATCATGGTTTCCATTCCGTACAAATGTGAACTAGTTTAATTCTGAACTAATAAGACATTCAATTCACCTCATGTGAATTAGGCTCCTCTTATTGTTACCAAGACTATTTTTCGTGCAATAACGTTCAAATTACATTTTGCTTTTTGCTTAATGATTATATTCATTACGAAAAAATTTCCCATGGACCGTCTATCTATTCAATTCATTCAATTTAACAAACCATGGAGTGCTTGATCTTGAATTTCATTTCTTATTGATATTAATTGTTGAATTGAAAATTAGAGAGTGCCTCCCATCATTTCCCATTAGCAATGCTGTTCTTTTGACTCCAAACACACTTCTTGACACATTGATCATGAAATTAACACATGTGGCGAAACAACCTAGTATATTGACTGAATCAAACAATTATGAACAAGATTAAACCTATAAATCCATTTAAATCCATCAGTCAAAGGAGTCATTCATCATGGTTTCCATTCCGTGCAAATGTGAACCTGTTTAATTCTGAAATAATAAGACATTCTATTCACCTCATGTGAATTAGGCTCTGCTTATTGTTACCAAGACTATTTGTCATGCAATAACTTTCAAATACATTTTGCTTCTTCCTTAATTATTATATTCATTATGAAAAAAATGCCAATGGACCGTCTATCTATTCAATTCATTCAATTTAACAAACAAAGGAGTGCTTGATCTTGAATTTCATTTCTTATTGATATTAATTGTTGAATTCAAAATTAGAGAGTGCCTCGCATCATTTCTCATTAGCAATGTTGTTCTTTTGACTCCAAACACACTTCTTGACACATTGATCATGAAATTAACACATGTGGCGAAACAACCTAGTATATTGACTGAATCAAACAATTATAAACAAGATTAAAACTCTAAATACATTTAAATCCATCAGTCAAAGGAGTCATTCATCATGGTTTCCATTCCGTACAAATGTGAACTAGTTTAATTCTGAAATAATAAGACATTCAATTCACCTCATGTGAATTAGGCTCCTCTTATTGTTACCAAGACTATTTTTCGTGCAATAACGTTCAAATTACATTTTGCTTCTTCCTTAATGATTATATTCATTACAAATAAAATGCTCATGGACCGTCTATCAATTCAATTCATTCAATTTAACAAACAATGGACTGGTTGATCTTGAATTTCATTTCTTATTGATATTAATTGTTGAATTCAAAATTAGAAAGTGCCTCCCATCATTTCTCATTAGCAATGCTATTCTTTTGACTCCAAACACACTTTTTGTCACATTGATCCTAAAATTAAAAGATGTGGCTAAACAACCAAGTATATTCATTGAATCAAACAAGTGTAAATAGCATGAAAACTCTAAATCCATTTAAATCCATCAGTCAAAGGAGTCATTCATCATGGTTTCCATTCCGTACAAACGTGAACTAGTTTCATTCTGAAATAACAAGACATTCAATTCACCTAATAAGAATTAGGCTCCTCTTAATGTTACCAAGACTATTTTTCGTGCAATAACTTTCGAATTACATTTTGCTTCTTCCTTAATGATTATATTCATTATGAAAAAAATGCCGATGGACCACCTATCACATGAATTCATTCAATTTAACAAACAATCGAGTGCTTGATCTTGAATTTAATTTCTTATTGATATTAATTGTTAAATTCAAAATTAGAAAGTGCCTCCCATCATTTCTAATTAGCAATGCTGTTCTTTTGACTCCAAACACACTTCTTGACACATTGATCATGAAATTAACACATGTGGCTAAACAACCTAGTACATTGATTGAATCAAACAAGTATAAATACCATTAGAACTCTAAATCCATTTAAATCCATCAGTCAAAGGAGTCATTCATCATGGTATGCATTCCATGCAAATGTGAACTTGTTTAATTCTAAAATAATAAGACATTCTATTCACCTCATGTGAATTAGGCTCCTCTTATTGTTACCAAGACTATTTGTCATGCAATAACTTTCAAATTACATTTTGCTTCTTCGTTGATAATTATATTCATTACAAAAAAAATGCCCATGGACCGTCTATCTATTCAATTCATTCAATTTAACAAACAATGGAGTGCTTGATCTTGAATCTCATTTCTTATTGATATTAATTGTTGAATTCAAAATTAGAAAGTGCCTCGCATCATTTCTCATTAGCAATGCTGTTCTTTTGACTCCAAACACACTTCTTGACACATTGATCATGCAATTCACACATGTGGCGAAACAACCTAGTATATTGACTGAATCAAACAATTATGAACCAGATTAAAACTCTAAATCCATTTAAATTCATCAGTCAAATGAGTCATTTATCATGGTTTCCATTCCGTACAAATGTGAAATAGTTTAATGCAGAAATAATAAGACATTCAATTCACCTAATGTGAATTACGCTCCTCTTATTGTTACCAAGACTATTTTTCGTGCAATAACTTTCAAATTACATTTTGCTTCTTCCTTAATGATTATATTCATTATGAAAAAAATGCCCATGGACAATCTATCACATGAATTCATTCAATTTGACAAACAATGGAGTGCTTGATCTTGAATTTCATTTCTTATTGATATTAATTATTGAATTCAAAATTAGAGAGTGCCTCGAATCATTTCTCATTAGCAATGCTGTTCTTTTGACTCCAAACACACTTTTTGTCACATTGATCCTGAAATTAAAAGATGTGGCTAAACAACCAAGTATATTCATTGAATCAAACACGTATAAATAGCATGAAAACTCTAAATCCATTTAAATCCATCAGTCAAAGGAGTTATTCATCATGGTTTCTATTCCGTAGAAATATTAACTAGTTTAATTCTGAAATAATAAGACATTCAATTCACCTAATATGAATTAGGCTCCTTTTATTATTACCAAGACTATTTGTCATGCAATAACGTTCAAATTAGATTTTGCTTCTTCCTTAATGATTATATTCATTACGAATAAAATGCCCATGGACCATCTATCAATTCAATTCAATCAATTTAACAAACAATGGAGTGCTTGATCTTGAATTTCATTTCTTATTGATATTAATTGTTGAATTCAAAATTAGAGAGTGCCTTGCATCATTTCTAATTAGCAATGCTGTTCTTTTGACTCCAAACACACTTCTTGACACATTGATAATGAAATTAACACATGTGCCTAAACAACCTTGTATATTGATTGAATGAAACAAGTATAAACACCATTAAAACTCTAAATCCATTTAAATCCATTAGTCAAAGGAGTCATTCATCATGCTATGCATTCCATGCAAATGTGAACTTGTTTAATTCTGAAATAATAAGACATTCTATTCACCTCATGTGAATTAGGCTCCGCTTATTGTTATCAAGACTATTTGTGTTGCAATCACTTTCAAATTACATTTTGCTTCTTCCTTAATGATTATATTCATTACGAAAAAAATGCCCATGGACTGTCTATCTATTCAATTCATTCATTTTAACAAACAACGAAGTGCTTGATCTTGAATTTCATTTCTTATTGATATTAATTGTTGAATTCAAAATTAGAGAGTACCTCGCATCATTTCTCATTAGCAATGCTATTCTTTTGACTCCAAACACACTTCTTGACACATTGATCATGAAATTAATACATGTGGCGAAACAACCTAGTATATTGACTGAATCAAACAATTATGAACAAGATTAAAACTCTAAATCCATTTAAATCCATCAGTCAAAGGAGTCATTCATCTTGGTTTCCATTCTTTACAAATGTGAACTAGTTTAATTCCGAAATAATAAGACAATCTATTCACCTCATGTGAATTAGGCTCCGCTTATTGTTACCAAGACTATTTGTCATGCAATAACTTTCAAATTACATTTTGCTTCTTCCTTAATGATTATAGTCATTATGAAAAAAATGTCCATGGACCATCTATCAATTCAATTCAATCAATTTAACAAACAGTGGAGTGCTTGATCTTGAATTTCATTTCTTATTGATATTAATTGTTGAATTCAAAATTAGAAAGTGTCTCCCATCATTTCTAATTAGCAATGCTGTTCTTTTGACTCCAAACACACTTCTTGACACATTGATCATGAAATTAACACATGTGGCTAAACAACCTCGTATATTGATTGAATTAAACAAGTATAAACACCATTAAAACTCTAAATCCATTTAAATCCATCAGTCAAAGGAGTCATTCATTGTGGTTTCCATTCCGTACAAATGTGAATAGTTTAATTCTGAAATAATAAGACATTCTATTCGCCTCATGTGAATTAGGCTCCTCTTATTGTTACGAAGACTATTTTTTGTGCAATAACTTTCAAATTACATTTTCCTTCTTCCTTAATGATTATATTCATTATGAAAAAAATTCCTATGGACCATCTATCACATGAATTCATTCAATTTGACAAACAATGGAGTGCTTGATCTTAAATTTCATTTCTTATTGATATTAATTGTTGAATTCAAAATTAGAAAGTGCCTCCCATCATTTCTCATTAGCAATGCTGTTCTTTTGACTCCAAACACACTTCTTGACACATTGATCATGAAATTAACACATGTGGCTAAACAACCTAGTATATTGATTGAATCAAACAAGTAGAAACACCATTAAAACTCTAAATCCATTTAAATCCATCAGTCAAAGGAGTCATTCATCATGGTATTCATTCCATGCAAATGTGAACTTGTTTAATTCTAAAATAATAAGACATTCTATTCACCTCATGTGAATTAGTCTCCGCTTATTGTTACCAAGACTATTTGTCATGCAATAACTTTCAAATTACATTTTGCTTCTTCCTTAATGATTATAGTCATTATGAAAAAAATGTCCATGGACCATCTATCAATTCAATTCAATCAATTTAACAAACAATGGAGTGCTTGATCTTTAATTTCATTTCTTATTGATATTAATTGTTGAATTCAAAATTAGAAAGTGTCTCCCATCATTTCTAATTAGCAATGCTGTTCTTTAGACTCCAAACAGACTTCTTGACACATTGATCATGAAATTAACACATGTGGCTAAATAACCTCGTATATTGATTGAATTAAACAAGTATAAACACCATTAAAACTCTAAATCCATTTAAATCCATCAATCAAAGGAGTCATTCATCATGGTTTCCATTCCGTACAAATGTGAACTAGTTTAGTTCTGAAATAGTAAGACATTCATTTCACCTCATGTGAATTAGGTTCCTCTTATTGTTACCAAGACTATTTTTCGTGGAATAAATTTCAGGTTACATTTTACTTCTTCCTTAATGATTATATTCATTATGAAAAAAAAAAAGCCCATGGACCATCTATCAATTGAACTCATTCAATTTAACAAACAATGGTGTGCTTGATCTTGAATTTCATTTCTTATTGATATTAATTGTTGAATTCAAAATGTGAGAGTGCCTCCCATCATTTCTCATTAGCAATGCTGTTCTTTTGACTCCAAACACACTTTTTGACACATTGATAATGAAATTAACACATGTGGCTAAACAACCTAATGTATTGATTGAATCAAACAATTGTGAACAGGATTAAAACTCTAAATCCATTTAAATCCATCAGTCAAAGGAGTCATTTATCATGGTTTCCATTCTGTACAAATGGGAACTAGTTTAATTCTGAAATAATAAGACATTCAATTCACCTCATGTCAATTAGGCTCCTCTCATTGTTACCAAGACTATTTTTCGTGCAATAACTTTCAAATTACATTTTCCTTCTTCCTTACTTATTATATTCATTATGAAAAAAATGCCCATGGATCATCTATCACATGAATTCATTCAATTTGACAAACAATGGTGTCCTTCATCATGAATTTCATTTCTTATCGATATTAATTATTGAATTCAAAATTAGAAAGTGCCTCCCATCATTTCTTAATAGCAATGCTGTTCTTTTGACTCCAAACACACTTCTTAAAACATTGATCATGAAATTAACACATGTGGCTAAACAACCTAGTATATTGATTGAATCAAACAAGTATAAATACCATTACAACTCTAAATACATTTAAATCCATTAGTCGAAGCAGTCATTCATCATGGTATGCATTCCATGCAAATGTGAACTTGTTTAATTCGAAAAAAATAAGACATTCTATTCACCTCATGTGAATTAGGCTCCTCTTATTGTTACCAAGACTATTTGTCATGCAATAACTTTCAAATTACATTTTGCTTCTACCTTAATGATTATATTCATTACGAAAAAAATGCCCATCGACCGTCTATCAATTCAATTCATTCAATTTAAAAAACAATGGAGTGCTTGATCTTGAATTTCATTTCTTATTGATATTAATTGTTGAATTCAAATTTAGAAAGTGCCTCCCATCATTTCTCATAAGCAATGCTGTTCTTTTGACTCCAAACACACTTCTTGACACATTGATCATGAAATTAAGACATGTGGCTAAACAACCAACCATATTGATTGAATCAAACAAGTAGAAACACCATTAAAACTCTAAATCCATTTAAATCCATCAGTCAAAGGAGTCATTCATCATGGTATGCATTCCATGCAAATGTGAACTTGTTTAATTCTGAAATAATAAGACATTCTATTCACCTCATGTGAATTAGGCTCCGCTTATTGTTACCAAGACTATTTGTCATGCAATAACTTTCAAATTACATTTTGCTTCTTCCTTAATGATTATAGTCATTATGAAAAAAATGTCCATGGACCATCTATCAATTCAATTCCATCAATTTAACAAACAATGGAGTGCTTGATCTTGAATTTCATTTCTTATTGATATTAATTGTTGAATTCAAAATTAGAAAGTGCCTCCCATCATTTCTCATTACCAATGCTGTTCTTTTGACTCCAAACACACTTCTTGACACATTGATCATGAAATTAACACATGTGGCTAAACAACCTAGTACATTGATTGAATCAAACAAGTATAAATACCATTAGAACTCTAAATCCATTTAAATCCATCAGTCAAAGAAGTCCTTCATCATGGTATGCATTCCATGCATATGTGAACTTGTTTAATTCTAAAATAATAAGACATTCTATTCACCTCATGTGAATTAGGCTCCTCTTATTGTTACCAAGACTATTTGTCATGCAATAACTTTCAAATTACATTTTGCTTCTTCCTTAATGATTATATTGATTATGAAAAAAATGCCCATGGACCGTCTATCTATTCAATTCATTCAATTTAACAAACAATGGAGTGCATGATCTTGAATTTCATTTCTTATTGATATTAATTGTTGAATTCAAAATTAGAGAGTGCCTCGAATCATTTCTCTTTAGCAATGCTGTTCTTTTGACTCCAAACACACTTTTTGTCACATTGATCATGAAATTAAAAGATGTGGCTAAACAACCAAGTATATTCATTGAATCAAACACGTATAAATAGCGTGAAAACTCTAAATCCATTTAAATCCATCAGTCAAAGGAGTCATTCATCATGGTTTCCATTCCGTAGAAATATTAACTAGTTTCATTCTAAAATAATAAGACATTCAATTCACCTAATATGAATTAGGCTCCTTTTATTATTACCAAGACTATTTGTCATGCAATAACGTTCAAATTAGATTTTGCTTCTTCCTTAATGATTATATTCATTACGAATAAAATGCCCATGGACCATCTATCAATTCAATTCAATCAATTTAACAAACAATGGAGTGCTTGATCTTGAATTTCATTTCTTATTGATATTAATTGTTGAATTCAAAATTAGAGAGTGCGTCACATCATTTCTAATTAGCAATGCTGTTCTTTTGACTCCAAACACACTTCTTGACACATTCATCATGAAATTAACACATGTGGCTAAACAACCTAGTATATTGATTGAATCAAACAAGTATAAACACCATTAACACTCTAAATCCATTTAAATCCATTAGTCAAAGTAGTCATTCATCATGGTATGCATTCCATGCAAATATGAACTTGTTTAATTCTGAAATAATAAGACATTCTATTCACCTCATGTGAATTAGGCTCCGCTTATTGTTACCAAGACTATTTTTGTTGCAATGACTTTCAAATTACATTTTGCTTCTTCCTTAATGATTATATTCATTACGAAAAAAATGCCCATGGACCGTCTATCTATTCAATTCATTCAATTTAACAAACAATGGAGTGCTTGATCTTGAATTTCATTTCTTATTGATATTAATTGTTGAATTCAAAATTAGAGAGTGCCTCGCATCATTTCTCATAAGCAATGCAGTTCTTTTGACTCCAAACACACTTCTTGACACATTGATCATGAAATTAACACATGTGACGAAACAACCTAGTATATTGACTAAATCAAACAATTATGAACAAGATTAAAACTCTAAATCCATTTAAATCCATCAATCAAAGGAGTCATTCATCATGGTTTCCATTCCGTACAAATGTGAACTAGTTTAATTCTGAAATAATAAGACATTCAATTCACCTCATGTGAATTAGGCTCCTCTTATTGTTACCAAGACTATTTGTCATGCAATAACGTTCAAATTACATTATGCTTCTTCCTTAATGATTATATTCATTACGAATAAAATGCCCATGGACCGTCTACCAATTCAATTCAATCAATTTAACAAACAATGGAGTGCTTGATCTTTAATTTCATTTCTTATTGATATTAATTGTTGAATTCAAAATTAGAAAGTGTCTCTCATCATTTCTAATTAGCAATGCTGTTCTTTTGACTTCAAACACACTTCTTGACACATTGATGATGAAATTAACACATGTGGCTAAACAACCTCGTATATTGATTGAATAAAACAAGTATAAACACCATTAAAACTCTAAATCCATTTAAATCCATCAGTCAAAGGAGTCATTCATCATCGTTTCCATTCCGTACAAATGTGAACTAGTTTAATTCTGAAATAATAAGACATTCATTTCACCTAATGTGAATTAGGTTCCTCTTATTATTACCAAGACTATTTTTCGTGGAATAACTTTTAGGTTACATTTTACTTCTTCCTTAATGATTATATTCATTATGAAAAAAATATAGCCCATGGACCATCTATCAATTCAACTCATTCAATTTAACAAACAATGGTGTGCTTGATCTTGAATTTCATTTCTTATTGATATTAATTGTTGAATTCAAAATGTGAGAGTGCCTCCCATCATTTCTCATTAGCAATGCTGTTCTTTTGACTCCAAACACACTTCTTGACACATTGATCATGAAATTAACACATGTGGCTAAACAACCTAGTACATTGATTGAATCAAACAAGTATAAATACCATTAGAACTCTAAATCCATTTAAATCCATCAGTCAAAGTAGTCATTCATCATGGTATGCATTCTGTACAAATGTGAACTTGTTTAATTCTAAAATAATAAGACATTCTATTCACCTCATGTGAATTAGGCTCCGCTTATTGTTACCAAGACTATTTGTCATGCAATAACTTTCAAATTACATTTTGCTTCTTCCTTAATGATTATAGTCATTATGAAACAAATGTCCATGGACCATCTATCAATTCAATTCAATCAATTTAACAAACAATGGAGTGCTTGATCTTTAATTTCATTTCTTATTGATATTAATTGTTGAATTCAAAATTAGAAAGTGTCTCCCATCATTTCTAATTAGCAATGCTGTTCTTTTGACTCCAAACACACTTCTTGACACATTGATCATGAAATTAACACATGTGGCTAAACAACTTCGTATATTGATTGAATTAAACAAGTATAAACACCATTAAAACTCTAAATCCATTTAAATCCATCAGTCAAAGGAGTCATTCATCATGGTTTCCATTCCGTACAAATGTGAACTAGTTTAATTCTGAAATAATAAGACATTCATTTCACCTCATGTGAATTAGGTTCCTCTTATTGTTACCAAGACTATTTTTCGTGGAATAACTTTCAGGTTACATTTTACTTCTTCCTTAGTGATTATATTCATTATGAAAAAAAAAATAGCCCATGGACCATCTATCAATTCAACTCATTCAATTTAACAAACAATGGTGTGCTTGATCTTGAATTTCATTTCTTATTGATATTAATTGTTGAATTCAAAATGTGAGAGTGCCTCCCATCATTTCTCATTAGCAATGCTGTTCTTTTGACTCCAAACACACTTTTTGACACATTGATAATGAAATTAACACATGTGGCTAAACAACCTAATGTATTGATTGAATCAAACAATTGTGAACAGGATTAAAACTCTAAATCCATTTAAATCCATCAGTCAAAGGAGTCATTTATCATGGTTTCCATTCCGTACAAATGGGAACTAGTTTAATTCTGAAATAATAAGACATTCAATTCACCTCATGTGAATTAGGCTCCTCTTATTGTTACCAAGACTATTTTTCGTGCAATAACTTTCAAATTACATTTTCCTTCTTCCTTAATTATTATATTCATTATGAAAAAAATGCCCATGG
The DNA here is from genome assembly GCA_037897445.1 of Ceriops zippeliana. NCBI lineage: Eukaryota > Viridiplantae > Streptophyta > Magnoliopsida > Malpighiales > Rhizophoraceae > Ceriops > Ceriops zippeliana. The sequence continues at coordinate 164,642 of JBAPLH010001023.1, forward strand.
ATCATCTATCACATGAATTCATTCAATTTGACAAACAATGGTGTCCTTCATCATGAATTTCATTTCTTATCGATATTAATTGTTGAATTCAAAATTAGAAAGTGTTTCCCATCATTTCTCATTAGCAATGCTGTTCTTTTGACTCCAAACACACTTCTTGACACATTGATCATGAAATTAACACATGTCGCTAAACAACCTAGTATACTGATTGGATCAAACAAGTATAAAAACCATTAAAACTCTAAATCCATTTAAATCCATCAGTCAAAGGAGTCATTCATCATGGTATGCATTCCATGCAAAAGTGAACTTGTTTAATTCTGAAATAATAAGACATTCTATTCACCTCATGTGAATTATGTTCCGCTTATTGTTACCAAGACTATTTGTCATGCAATAACTTTCAAATTACATTTTGCTTCTTCCTTAATGATTATATTCCTTACGAAAAAAATGCCCCTGGACCGTCTATCTATTCAATTCATTCAATTTAACAAACAATGGAGCGCTTGATCTTGAATTTCATCTCTTATTGATATTAATTGCTGAATTCAAAATTAGAGAGTGCCTCGCATCATTTCTTGTTGGCAATGCTGTTCTTTTGACTCCAAACACACTTCTTGACACATTGATCATGAAATTAACACATGTGGCGAAACAACCTAGTATATTGACTGAATCAAACAATTATGAACACGATTAAAACTCTAAATCCATTTAAATCCATCAGTCAAAGGAGTCATTCATCATGGTATGCATTCCATGCAAATGTGAACTTGTTTAATTCTGAAATAATAAGACATTCTATTCACCTCATGTGAATTAGGCTCCGCTTATTGTTACCAAGACTATTTGTCATGCAATAACTTTCAAATTACATTTTGCTTCTTCCTTAATGATTATAGTCATTATGAAAAAAATGTCCATGGACCATCTATCAATTTAATTCAATCAATTTAACAAACAATGGAGTGGTTGTTCTTGAATTTCATTTCTTATTGATATTAATTGTTGAATTCAAAATTAGAAAGTGCCTCCCATCATTTCTCATTACCAATGCTGTTCTTTTGACTCCAAACACACTTCTTGACACATTGATCATGAAATTAACACATGTGGCTAAACAACCTAGTACATTGATTGAATCAAACAAGTATAAATACCATTAGAACTCGAAATCCATTTAAATCCATCAGTCAAAGTAGTCCTTCATCATGGTATGCATTCCATGCATATGTGAACTAGTTCAATTCTGAAATAATAAGACATTCAATTCACCTAATATGAATTAGACTCCTCTTATTGTTACCAAGACTATTTTTCGTGCAATAACTTTCAAATTACATTTTGCTTCGTCCTTAATGATTATATTCATTATGAAAAAAAAGCCGATGGACCATCTATCACATGAATTCATTCAATTTAACAAACAATGGAGGGCTTCATCTTGAATTTCCTTTCTTATTGATATTAATTGTTGAATTCAAAATTAGAAAGTGCCTCCCATCATTTCTAATTAGCAATGCTGTTCTTTTGACTCCAAACACACTTCTTGACACATTGATCATGAAATTAACACTTGTCGCAAAACAACCTAGTATATTGATTGAATCAAACAAGTATAAATACCATTAAAACTCTAAATCCATTTAAATCTATCAGTCAAAGGAGTCATTCATCATGGTATTCATTCCATGCAAATGTGAACTTGTTTAATTCTGAAATAATAAGACATTCTATTCACCTCATGTGAATTAGGCTCCGCTTATTGTTACCAAGACTATTTGTCATGCAATAACGTTCAAATTACATTTTGCTTCTTCCTTAATGATTATAGTCATTATGAAAAAAATGTGCATGGACCATCTATCAATTCAATTCCATCAATTTAACAAACAATGGAGTGCTTGATCTTGAATTTCATTTCTTATTGATATTAATTGTTGAATTCAAAATTAGAAAGTGCCTCCCATCATTTCTCATTACCAATGCTGTTCTTTTGACTCCAAACACACTTCTTGACACATTGATCATGAAATTAACTGATGTGGCTAAACAACCTAGTACATTGATTGAATCAAACAAGTATAAATATCATTAGAACTCTAAATCCATTTAAATCCATCAGTCAAAGTAGTCTTTCATCATGGTATGCATTCCATGCATATGTGAACTTGTTTAATTCTAAAATAATAAGACATTCTATTCACCTCATGTGAATTAGGCTCCTCTTATTGTTACCAAGACTATTTGTGTTGCAATAACTTTCAAATTACATTTTGCTTCTTCCTTAATGATTATATTCATTACGAAAAAAATGTCCATGGACCGTCTATCTATTCAATTCATTCAATTTAACAAACAATGGAGTGCTTGATCTTGAATTTCATTTCTTATTGATATTAATTGTTGAATTCAAATTTAGAAAGTGCCTCCCATCATTTCTCATAAGCAATGCTGTTCTTTTGACTCCAAACACACTTCTTGACACATTGATCATGAAATTAACACATGTGGCGAAACAACTTAGTATATTGACTGAATCAAACAATTATGAACAAGATTAAAACTCTAAATCCATTTAAATCCATCAGTCAAAGGAGTCATTCATCTTGGTTTCCATTCCGTACAAATGTGAACTTGTTTAATTTTGAAATAATAAGACATTCTATTCACCTCATGTGAATTAGGCTCCGTTTGTTGTTACCAAGACTATTTGTCATGCAATAACTTTCAAATTACATATTGCTTCTTCCTTAATGATTATAGTCTTTATGAAAAAAATGTCCATGGACCATCTATCAATTCAATTCAATCAATTTAACAAACAATGGAGTGCTTGATCTTTAATTTCATTTCTTATTGATATTAATTGTTGAATTCAAAATTAGAAAGTGTCTCCCATCATTTCTAATTAGCAATGCTGTTCTTTTGACTCCAAACACACTTCTTGACACATTGATGATGAAATTAACACATGTGGCTAAACAACCTCGTCTATTGATTGAATTAAACAAGTATAAACACAATTAAAACTCTAAATCCATTTCAATCCATCAGTCAAAGGAGTCATTCATCCTAGTTTCCATTCCGAACAAATGTGAACTAGTTTAATTCTGAAATAATAAGACATTCATTTCACCTCATGTGAATTAGGTTCCTCTTATTGTTACCAAGACTATTTTTCGTAGAATAACTTTCAGGTTACATTTTACTTCTTCCTTAATGATTATATTCATTATGAAAAAAAAATAGCCCATGGACCATCTATCAATTCAACTCATTCAATTTAACAAACAATGGTGTGCTTGATCTTGAATTTCATTTCTTATTGATGTTAATTGTTGAATTCAAAATGTGAGAGTGCCTCCCATCATTTCTCATTAGCAATGCTGTTCTTTTGACTCCAAACACACTTCTTGACACATTGATAATGAAATTAACACATGTGGCTAAACAACCTAATGTGTTGATTGAATCAAACAATTGTGAACAGGATTAAAACTCTAAATCCATTTAAATCCATCAGTCAAAGGAGTCATTTATCATGGTTTCCATTCCGTACAAATGGGAACTAGTTTAATTCTGAAATAATAAGACATTCAATTCACCTCATGTGAATTAGGCTCCTCTTATTGTTACCAAGACTATATTTCGTGCAATAACTTTCAAATTACATTTTCCTTCTTCCTTAATTATTATATTCATTATGAAAAAAATGCCCATGGATCATCTATCACATGAATTCATTCAATTTGACAAACAATGGTGTCCTTGATCATGAATTTCATTTCTTATCGATATTAATTGTTGAATTCAAAATTAGAAAGTGCCTCCCATCATTTCTCAATAGCAATGCAGTTCTTTTGACTCCAAACACACTTCTTAAAACATTGATCATGAAATTAACACATGTGGCTAAACAACCTAGTATATTGATTGAATCAAACAACTATAAATACTATTACAACTCTAAATACATTTAAATCCATCAGTCGAAGCAGTCATTCATCATGGTATGCATTCCATGCAAATGTGAACTTGTTTAATTCGAAAAAAATAAGACATTCTATTCACCTCATGTGAATTACGCTCCTCTTATTGTTACCAAGACTATTTGTCATGCAATAACTTTCAAATTACATTTTGCTTCTACCTTAATGATTATATTCATTACGAAAAAAATGTCCATGGACCATCTATCAATTCAATTCAATCACTTTAACAAACAATGGAGTGCTTGATCTTGAATTTCATTTCTTATTGATATTAATTGTTGAATTCAAAATTAGAAAGTGCCTCCCATTATTTCTCATTAGCAATGCTGTTCTTTTGACTCCAAACACACTTCTTGACACATTGATAATGAAATTAACACATGTGGTTAAACAACCTTGTATATTGATTGAATGAAACAAGTATAAACACCATTAAAACTCTAAATCCATTTAAATCCATCAGTCAAAGGAGTCATTCATCATGGTATGCATTCCATGCAAATGTGAACTTGTTTAATTCTGAAATAATAAGACATTCTATTCACCTCATGTGAATTAGGCTCCTCTTATTGTTACCAAGACTATTTGTCAAGCAATAACTTTCAAATTACATTTTGCTTCTTCCTTAATGATTATATTCATTATGAAAAAAATGCCCATGGACCATCTATCACATGAATTCATTCAATTTGACAAACAATGGCGTGCTTGATCTTGAATTTCATTTCTTATTGATATTAATTGTTAAATTTAAAATTAGAGATTGCCTCCCATCATTCCTCATTAGGAATGCTGTTTTTTTGACTCCAAACACACTTCTTGACACATTGATCATGAAATTAACGCATGTGGCTAAACAACCTAGTACATTGATTGAATCAAACAAGTATAAACAAAATTAAAACTCTAAATCCCTTTAAATCCATCAGTCAAAGGAGTCATTCATCATGGTATGCATTCCATCCAAATGTGAACTTGTTTAATTCTAAAATAATAAGACATTCAATTCACCTCTTGTGAATAAGGCTCCTTTTATTGTTACCAAAACTATTTGACATGCAATAACGTTCAAATTACATTTTGCTTCTTCCTTAATGATTCTATTCATTACGAATAAAATGCCCATGGACCGTCCATCAATTCAATTCATTCAATTTAACAAACAATGGACTGGTTGATCTTGAATTTCATTTCTTATTGATATTAATTGTTGAATTCAAAATTAGAAAGTGCCTCCCATCATTTCTCATTGGCAATGCTGTTCTTTTGACTCCAAACACACTTTTTGTCACATTGATCCTGAAATTAAAAGATGTGGCTAAACAACCAAGTATATTCACTGAATCAAACAAGTATAAATAGCATGAAAACTCTACTTCCATTTAAATCCATCAGTCAAAGGAGTCATTCATCATGGTTTCCATTCCGTACAAATGTGAACTAGTTTAATTCTGAAATAATAATACATTCAATTCACCTAATATGAATTAGGCTCCTCTTATTGTTACCAAGACTATTTTTTGTGCAATAACTTTGAAATTACATTTTGCTTCGTCCTTAATGATTATATTCATTATGAAAAAAAAGCCGATGGACCATCTATCACATGAATTCATTCAATTTAACAAACAATGGAGGGCTTCATCTTGAATTTCCTTTCTTATTGATATTAATTGTTGAATTCAAAATTAGAAAGTGCCTCCCATCATTTCTAATTAGCAATGCTGTTCTTTTGACTCCAAACACACTTCTTGACACATTGATCATGAAATAAACACTTGTCGCTAAACAACCTAGTATATTGATTGAATCAAACAAGTATAAACACCATTAAAACTCTAAATCCATTTAAATCCATTAGTCAAAGGAGTCATTCATCAAGGTATGCATTCCATGCAAATGTGAAATTGTTTAATTCTGAAATAATAAGACATTCTATTCACCTCATGTGAATTAAGCTCCGCTTATTGATACCAAGACTATTTATCATGCAATAACTTTCAAATTACATTTTGCTTCTACCTTAATGATTATATTCATTACGAAAAAAATCCCCATGGACTGTCTATCAATTCAATTCATTCAATTTAAAAAACAATGGAGTGCTTGATCTTGAATTTCATTTCTTATTGATATTAATTGTTGAATTCAAAATTAGAAAGTGCCTCCCGTCATTTCTCATTAGCAATGCTGTTCTTTTGACTCCAAACACACTTCTTGACACATTGATCATGAAATTAACACATGTGGCTAAACAACCAAGCATATTGATTGAATCAAACAAGTAGAAACACCATTAAAACTCTAAATCCATTTAAATCTATCAGTCAAAGGAGTCATTCATCATGGTATTCATTCCATGCAAATGTGAACTTGTTTAATTCTAAAATAATAAGACATTCTATTCACCTCATGTGAATTAGGCTCCGCTTATTGTTACCAAGACTATTTGTCATGCAATAACTTTCAAATTACATTTTGCTTCTACCTTAATGATTATATTCATTACGATACAAATGCCCATGGACCGTCTATCTATTCAATTAATTCAATTTAACAAACAATGGAGTGCTTGATCTTGAATTTCATTTCTGATTGATATTAATTGTTGAATTCAAAACTAGAGAGTGCCTCGCATCATTTCTCATTAGCAATGCTGTTCTTTTGACTCCAAACACACTTCTTGACACATCGATCATGAAATTAACAAATGTGGTGAAACAACCTAGTATATTGACTGAATCAAACAATTATGAACAAGATTAAAACTCTAAATCCATTTAAATCCATCAGTCAAAGGAGTCATTCATCATGGTTTCCATTCCGTACAAATGTGAACTAGTTTAATTCTGAAATAATAAGACATTCAATTCACCTCATGTGAATTAGGCTCCTCTTATTGTTACCAAGACTATTTGTCATGCTATAACGTTCAAATTACATTTTGCTTCTTCCTTAATGATTATATTCATTACGAATAAAATGCCCATGGACCGTCTATCAATTCAATTCACTCAATTTAACAAACAATGGACTGGTTGATCTTGAATTTCATTTCTTATTGATATTAATTGTTGAATTCAAAATTAGAAAGTGCCTCCCATTATTTCTCATTAGCAATGCTGTTCTTTTGACTGCAAACAAACTTTTTGTAACATTGATCATGAAATTAAAAGATGTGGCTAAACAACCAAGTATATTCATTGAATCAAACAAATATAAATAGCATGAAAACTCTAAATCCATTCAAATCCATCAGTCAAAGGAGTCATTCATCATGGTTTCCATTCTGTACAAATGTGAACTAGTTTAATTCTGAAACAATAGGAGGTTCAATTCACCTAATATGAATTAGGCTCCTCTTATTATTACCAAGACTATTTTTCGTGCAATAACTTTCGAATTACATTTTGCTTCTTCCTTAATGATTATATTCATTATGAAAAAAATGCCGATGGACCATCTATCACATGAATTCATTCAATTTAACAAACAATGGAGTGCTTGATTTTGAATTTCATTCCTTATTGATATTAATTGTTGAATTCAAAATTAGAAAGTGCCTCCCATCATTTCTAATTAGCAATGCTGTTCTTTTGACTCCAAACACACTTTTTGACACATTGATCATGAAATTGACACATGTGGCTAAACAACCTAGTATATTGATTGAATCAAACAAGTATAAACACCATTAAAATTCTAAATCCATTTAAATCCATCAGTCAAAGAAGTCATTCATCATGGTATGCATTCCATGCAAATATGAACTTGTTTAATTCTGAAATAATAAGACATTCTATTCACCTCATGTGAATTAAGCTCCGCTTATTGATACCTAGACTATTTGTCATGCAATAACTTTCAAATTACATTTTGCTTCTACCTTAATGATTATATTCATTACGAAAAAAATGCCCATGGACCGTCTATCAATTCAATTCATTCAATTTAAAAAACAATGGAGTGCTTGATCTCGAATTTCATTTCTTATTGATATTAATTGTTGAATTCAAAATTAGAAAGTGCCTCCCATCATTTCTCATTAGCAATGCTGTTCTTTTGACTCCAAACACACTTCTTGACACAATGATCATGAAATTAAGGCATGTGGCTAAACAACCTAGCATATTGATTGAATCAAACAACTAGAAACACCATTAAAACTTTAAATCCATTTAAATCTATCAGTCAAAGGAGTCATTCATCATGGTATTCATTCCATGCAAATGTGAACTTGTTTAATTCTGAAATAATAAGACATTTTATTCACCTCATGTGAATTAGGCTCCGCTTATTGTTAGCAAGACTATTTGTCATGCAATAACTTTCAAATTACATTTTGCTTCTTCCTTAATGATTATATTCATTACCAAAAAAATGCCCATGGACCGTCTATCTATTCAATTAATTCAATTTAACAAACAATGGAGTGCTTGATCTTGAATTTCATTTCTGATTGATATTAATTGTTGAATTCAAAATTAGAGAGTGCCTCGCATCATTTCTCATTAGCAATGCTGTTCTTTTGACTCCAAACACACTTCTTGACACATCGATCATGAAATTAACAAATGTGGAGAAACAACCTAGTATATTGACTGAATCAAACAATTATGAACAAGATTAAAACTCTAAATACATTTAAATCCATCAGTCAAAGGAGTCATTCATCATGGTTTCCATTCCGTACAAATGTGAACTAGTTTAATTCTGAAATAATAAGACATTCAATTCACCTCATGTGAATTAGGCTCCTCTTATTGTTACCAAGACTATTTGTCATGCAATAACGTTCAAATTACATTTTGCTTCTTCCTTAATGATTATATTCATTACGAATAAAATGCCCATGGACCGTCTATCAATTCAATTCATTCAATTTAACAAACAATGGACTGGTTGATCTTGAATTTCATTTCTTATTGATATTAATTGTTGAATTCAAAATTAGAAAGTGCCTCCCATTATTTCTCATTAGCAATGCTGTTCTTTTGACTGCAAACAAACTTTTTGTCCCATTGATCATGAAATTAAAAGATGTGGCTAAACAACCAAGTATATTCATTGAATCAAACAAATATAAATAGCATGAAAACTCTAAATCCATTCAAATCCATCAGTCAAAGGAGTCATTCATCATGGTTTCCATTCTGTACAAATGTGAACTAGTTTAATTCTGAAACAATAGGAGGTTCAATTCACCTAATATGAATTAGGCTCCTCTTATTATTACCAAGACTATTTTTCGTGCAATAACTTTCGAATTACATTTTGCTTCTTCCTTAATGATTATATTCATTATGAAAAAAATGCCGATGGACCATCTATCACATGAATTCATTCAATTTAACAAACAATGGAGTGCTTGATTTTGAATTTCATTCCTTATTGATATTAATTGTTGAATTCAAAATTAGAAAGTGCCTCCCATCATTTCTAATTAGCAATGCTGTTCTTTTGACTCCAAACACACTTCTTGACACATTGATCACGAAATTAACACATGTGGCTAAACAACCTAGTATATTGATTGAATCAAACAAGTAGAAACACCATTAAAATTCTAAATCCATTTAAATCCATCAGTCAAAGCAGTCATTCATCATGGTATGCATTCCAAGCAAATGTGAACTTGTTTAATTCTAAAATAATAAGACATTCCATTCACCTGTTGTGAATAAGGCTCCTTTTATTGTTACCAAAACTATTTGTCATGCAATAACGTTCAAATTACATTTTGCTTCTTCCTTAATGATTCTATTCATTACGAATAAAATGCCCATGGACCGTCCATCAATTCAATTCATTCAATTTAACAAACAATGGACTGGTTGATCTTGAATTTCATTTCTTATTGATATTAATTGTTGAATTCAAAATTAGAAAGTGCCTCCCATCATTTCTCATTAGCAATGCTGTTCTTTTGACTCCAAACACACTTCTTGACACATTGATCATGAAATTAACACATGTGGCTAAACAACCTAGCATATTGATTGAATCAAACAAGTATAAACACCATTAAAACTCTAAATCCATTTAAATCCATCAGTCAAAGGAGTCATTCATCATGGTATGCATTCCATGCAAATGTGAACTTGTTTAATTCTGAAATAATAAGACATTCTATTCACCTCATGTGAATTAGGCTCCGCTTATTGTTACCAAGACTATTTGTCATGCAATAACTTTCAAATTACATTTTTCTTCTTCCTTAATGATTATAGTCATTATGAAAAAAATGTCCATTGACCATCTATCAATTCAATTCAATCAATTTAACAAACAATGGAGTGCTTGATCTTGAATTTCATTTCTTATTGATATTAATTGTTGAATTCAAAATTAGAAAGTGTCTCCCATCATTTCTCATTAGCAATGCTGTTCTTTTGACTCCAAACACACTTCTTGACACATTGATCATGAAATTAACACATGTGGCGAAACAACCTAGTATATTGACTGAATCAAACAATTATGAACAAGATTAAAACTCTAAATCCATTTAAATCCATCAGTCAAAGGAGTCATTCATCTTGGTTTCCATTCCGTACAAATGTGAACTAGTTTAATTCTGAAATAATAAGACATTCTATTCACGTCATGTGAATTAGGCTCCGCTTATTGTTACCAAGACTATTTGTCATGCAATAACTTTCAAATTACATTTCGCTTCTTCCTTAATGATTATAGTCATTATGAAAAAAATATCCATGGACCATCTATCAATTCAATTCAATCAATATAACAAACAATGGAGTGCTTGATCTTGAATTTCATTTCTTATTGATATTAATTGTTGAATTCAAAATTAGAAAGTGTCTCCCATCATTTCTAATTAGCAATGCTGTTTTTTGACTCCAAACACACTTCTTGACACATTAATCATGAAATTAACACATGTGGCTAAACAACCTCGTATATTGATTGAATTAAACAAGTATAAACACCATTAAAACTCTAAATCCATTTAAATCCATCAGTCAAAGGAGTCATTCATCATGGTATTCATTCCATGCAAATGTGAACTTGTTTAATTCTGAAATAATAAGACATTCTATTCATCTCATGTGAATTAGGCTCCGCTTATTGATACCAAGACTATTTGTCATGCAATAACTTTCAAATTACATTTTGCTTCTTCCTTAATGATTATAGTCATTATGAAAAAAATGTCCATGGACCATCTATCAATTCAATTCAATCACTTTAACAAACAATGGAGTGCTTGATCTTGAATTTCATTTCTTATTGATATTATTTGTTGAATTCAAAATTAGAAAGTGCCTCCCATTATTTCTCATTAGCAATGCTGTTCTTTTGACTCCAAACACACTTCTCGACACATTGATCATGAAATTAACACATGTCGCTAAACAACCTAGTATATTGATTGAATCAAACAAGTATAAACACCATTAAAACTCTAAATCCATTTAAATCCATCAGTCAAAGGAGTCATTCATCATGGTATGCATTCCATGCAAATGTGAACTTGTTTAATTCTGAAATAATAAGACATTCAATTCACCTCATGTAAATTAGGCTCCGCTTATTGTTACCAAGACTATTTGTCATGCAATAACTTTCAAATTACATTATGCTTCTTCCTTAATGATTATAGTCATTATGAAAAAAATGTCCATGGACCACCTATCAATTCAATTCAATCAATTAAACAAACAATGGAGTGCTTGATCTTGAATTTCATTTCTTATTGATATTAATTGTTGAATTCAAAATTAGAAAGTGCCTCCCATCATTTCTCATTACCAATGCTGTTCTTTTGACTCCAAACACACTTCTTGACACATTGATCATGAAATTAACACATGTCGCTAAACAACCTAGTATATTGATTGAATCAAACAAGTATAAACACCATTAAAACTCTAAATCCATTTAAATCCATCAGTCAAAGGAGTCATTCATCATGGTATGCATTCCATGCAAATGTGAACTTGTTTAATTCTGAAATAATAAGACATTCTATTCACCTCATGTGAATTAGGCTCCGCTTATTGTTACCAAGACTATTTGTCATGCAATAACTTTCAAATTACATTTCGCTTCTTCCTTAATGATTATAGCCATTATGAAAAAAATGTCCATGGACCATCTATCAATTCAATTCAATCAATTAAACAAACAATGGAGTGGTTGATCTTGAATTTCATTTCTTATTGATATTAATTGTTGAATTCAAAATTAGAAAGTGCCTCCCATCATTTCTAATTAGCAATGCTGTTCTTTTGACTCCAAACACACTTCTTGACACATTGATCATGAAATTAACACATGTGGCTAAACAACCTAGTATATTGATTGAATCAAACAAGTATAAATACCATTAGAACTCCAAATCCTTTTAAATCCATCAGTCAAAGTAGGAATTCATCATGGTATGCATTCCATGCAAATGTGAACTTGTTTAATTCTAAAATAATAAGACATTCTATTCACCTCATGTGAATTAGCCTCCTCTTATTGTTACCAAGACTATTTGTCATGCAATAACTTTCAAATTACATTTTGCTTCTTCCTTAATGATTTATATTCATTACGAAAAAAAATGCCCATGAATCGTCTATCTATTCAATTCATTCAATTTAACAAACAATGGAGTGCTTGATCTTGAATTTCATTTCTTATTGATATTAATTGTTGAATTCAAAATTAGAGAGTGTCTCGCATCATTTCTCATTAGCAATGCTGTTCTTTTGACTCCAAACACACTTCTTGACACATTGATCATGAAATTAACACATGTAGCTAAACAACCTTGTATATTGATTGAATCAAACAATTATGAACAAGATTAAAACTCTAAATCCATTTAAATCCATCAGTCAAAGGAGTTATTCATCATGGTTTCCATTCCGTACAAATGTGAACTAGTTTAATTCTGAAATAATTAGACATTCAATTCACCTCATGTGAATTAGGCTCCTCTTATTGTTACCAAGACTATTTTTCGTGCAATAACTTTCAAATTACATTTTCCTTCTTCCTTAATGATTATATTCATTACGAAAAAAATGCCCATGAATCGTCTATCTATTCAATTCATTCAATTTAACAAACAATGGAGTGCTTGATCTTGAATTTCATTTCTTATTGATATTAATTGTTGAATTCAAAATTAGAGAGTGTCTCGCATCATTTCTCATTAGCAATGCTGTTCTTTTGACTCCAAACACACTTCTTGACACATTGATCATGAAATTAACACATGTAGCTAAACAACCTTGTATATTGATTGAATCAAACAATTATGAACAAGATTAAAACTCTAAATCCATTTAAATCCATCAGTCAAAGGAGTTATTCATCATGGTTTCCATTCCGTACAAATGTGAACTAGTTTAATTCTGAAATAATTAGACATTCAATTCACCTCATGTGAATTAGGCTCCTCTTATTGTTACCAAGACTATTTTTCGTGCAATAACTTTCAAATTACATTTTCCTTCTTCCTTAATGATTATATTCATTATGAAAAAAATGGCCATGGACCATCTATCACATGAATTCATTCAATTTGACAAACAATGGAGTGCTTGATCTTGAATTTCATTTCTTATTGATATTAATTGTTGGATTCAAAATTAGAAAGTGCCTCCCATCATTTCTAATTAGCAATGCTGTTCTTTTGACTCCAAACACACTTCTTGACACATTGATCATGAAATTAACACATGTCGCTAAACAACCTAGTATATTGATTGAATCAAACAAGTATAAACACCATTAAAACTCTAAATCCATTTAAATCCATCAGTCAAAGGAGTCATTCATCATGGTATGCATTCCATGCAAATGTGAAATTGTTTAATTCTGAAATAATAAGACATTCTATTCACCTCATGTGAATTAAGCTCTGCTTATTGAGACCAAGACTATTTGTCATGCAATAACTTTCAAATTACATTTTGCTTCTTCCTTAATGATTATATTCATTACGAAAAAAATGCCGATGGACTGTCTATCTATTCAATTCATTCAATTTAACAAACAATGGAGTGCTTGATCTTGAATTTCATTTCTTATTGATATTAATTGCTGAATTCAAAATTAGAGAGTGCCTCGCATCATTTCTGATTAGCAATGCTGTTCTTTTGACTCCAAACACACTTCTTGACACATTGATCATGAAATTAACACATGTGGCAAAACAACCTAGTATATTGACTGAATCAAACAATTATGAACACGATTAAAACTCTAAATCCATTTAAATCCATCAGTCAAAGGAGTCATTCATCATGGTATGCATTCCATGCAAATGTGAACTTGTTTAATTCTGAAATAATAAGACATTCTATTCACCTCATGTGAATTAAGCTCCGCTTATTGATACCAAGACTATTTGTCATGCAATAACTTTCAAATTACATTTTGCTTCTTCCTTAATGATTATATTCATTACAAAAAAAATGCCCATGGACCGTCTATCTATTCAATTCATTCAATTTAACAAACAATGGAGTGCTTGATCTTGAATTTCATTTCTTATTGATATTAATTGCTGAATTCAAAATTAGAGAGTGCCTCGCATCATTTCTCATTAGCAATGCTGTTATTTTGACTCCAAACACACTTCTTGACACATTGATCATGAAATTAACACATGTGGCGAAACAACCTAGTATATTGACTGAATCAAACAATTATGAACATGATTAAAACTCTAAATCCATTTAAATCCATCAGTCAAAGGAGTCATTCATCATGGTATGCATTCCATGCAAATGTGAACTTGTTTAATTCTAAAATAATAAGACATTCTATTCACCTCATGTGAATTAGGCTCCGCTTATTGTTACCAAGACTATTTGTCATGCAATAACTTTCAAATTACATTTTGCTTCTTCCTTAATGATTATAGTCATTATGAAAAAAATATCCATTGACCATCTATCAATTCAATTCAATCAATTTAACAAACAATGGAGTGCTTGATCTTGAATTTCATTTCTTATTGATATTAATTGTTGAATTCAAAATTAGAAAGTGCCTCCCATCATTTCTCATTAGCAATGCTGTTCTTTTGACTCCAAACACACTTCTTGACACATTGATCATGAAATTAACACATGTGGCTAAACAACCTAGTACATTGATTGAATCAAACAAGTATAAATACAATTAGAACTCTAAATCCATTTAAATCCATCAGTCAAAGTAGGCATTCATCATGGTATGCATTCCATGCAAATGTGAACTTGTTTAATTCTAAAATAATAAGATATTCTATTCACCTCATGTGAATTAGGCTCCTCTTATTGTTACCAAGACTATTTGTGTTGCAATAACTTTCAAATTACATTTTGCTTCTACCTTAATGATTATATTCATTACGATAAAAATGCCCATGGACCGTCTATCTATTCAATTCATTCAATTTAACAAACAATGGAGTGCTTGATCTTGAATTTCATTTCTTATTGATATTAATTGTTGAATTCAAAATTAGAGAGTGCCTCGCATCATTTCTCATTAGCAATGCTGTTCTTTTGACTCCAAACACACTTCTTGACACATTGATCATGAAATTAACACATGTCGCTAAACAACCTAGTATATTGATTGAATCAAACAAGTATAAACACCATTAAAACTCTAAATCCATTTAAATCCATCAGTCAAAGGAGTCATTCATCATGGTATGCATTCCATGCAAATGTGAACTTGTTTAATTCTGAAATAATAAGACATTCTATTCACCTCATGTGAATTAGGCTCCGCTTATTGTTACCAAGACTATTTGTCATGCAATAACTTTCAAATTACATTTCGCTTCTTCCTTAATGATTATAGTCATTATGAAAAAAATGTCCATGGACCATCTATCAATTCAATTCAATCAATTAAACAAACAATGGAGTGGTTGATCTTGAATTTCATTTCTTATTGATATTAATTGTTGAATTCAAAATTAGAAAGTGCCTCCCATCATTTCTAATTAGCAATGCTGTTCTTTTGACTCCAAACACACTTCTTGACACATTGATCATGAAATTAACACATGTGGCTAAACAACCTAGTATATTGATTGAATCAAACAAGTATAAATACCATTAGAACTCCAAATCCTTTTAAATCCATCAGTCAAAGTAGGAATTCATCATGGTATGCATTCCATGCAAATGTGAACTTGTTTAATTCTAAAATAATAAGACATTCTATTCACCTCATGTGAATTAGCCTCCTCTTATTGTTACCAAGACTATTTGTCATGCAATAACTTTCAAATTACATTTTGCTTCTTCCTTAATGATTATATTCATTACGAAAAAAATGCCCATGAATCGTCTATCTATTCAATTCATTCAATTTAACAAACAATGGAGTGCTTGATCTTGAATTTCATTTCTTATTGATATTAATTGTTGAATTCAAAATTAGAGAGTGTCTCGCATCATTTCTCATTAGCAATGCTGTTCTTTTGACTCCAAACACACTTCTTGACACATTGATCATGAAATTAACACATGTAGCTAAACAACCTTGTATATTGATTGAATCAAACAATTATGAACAAGATTAAAACTCTAAATCCATTTAAATCCATCAGTCAAAGGAGTTATTCATCATGGTTTCCATTCCGTACAAATGTGAACTAGTTTAATTCTGAAATAATTAGACATTCAATTCACCTCATGTGAATTAGGCTCCTCTTATTGTTACCCAAGACTATTTTTTCGTGCAATAACTTTCAAATTACATTTTCCTTCTTCCTTAATGATTATATTCATTATGAAAAAAATGGCCATGGACCATCTATCACATGAATTCATTCAATTTGACAAACAATGGAGTGCTTGATCTTGAATTTCATTTCTTATTGATATTAATTGTTGGATTCAAAATTAGAAAGTGCCTCCCATCATTTCTAATTAGCAATGCTGTTCTTTTGACTCCAAACACACACTTCTTGACACATTGATCATGAAATTAACACATGTCGCTAAAACAACCTAGTATATTGATTGAATCAAACAAGTATAAACACCATTAAAACTCTAAATCCATTTAAATCCATCAGTCAAAGGAGTCATTCATCATGGTATGCATTCCATGCAAATGTGAAATTGTTTAATTCTGAAATAATAAGACATTCTATTCACCTCATGTGAATTAAGCTCTGCTTATTGAGACCAAGACTATTTGTCATGCAATAACTTTCAAATTACATTTTGCTTCTTCCTTAATGATTATATTCATTACGAAAAAAATGCCGATGGACTGTCTATCTATTCAATTCATTCAATTTAACAAACAATGGAGTGCTTGATCTTGAATTTCATTTCTTATTGATATTAATTGCTGAATTCAAAATTAGAGAGTGCCTCGCATCATTTCTGATTAGCAATGCTGTTCTTTTGACTCCAAACACACTTCTTGACACATTGATCATGAAATTAACACATGTGGCGAAACAACCTAGTATATTGACTGAATCAAACAATTATGAACACGATTAAAACTCTAAATCCATTTTAAAATCCATCAGTCAAAGGAGTCATTCATCATGGTATGCATTCCATGCAAATGTGAACTTGTTTAATTCTGAAATAATAAGACATTCTATTCACCTCATGTGAATTAAGCTCCGCTTATTGATACCAAGACTATTTGTCATGCAATAACTTTCAAATTACATTTTGCTTCTTCCTTAATGATTATATTCATTACAAAAAAAATGCCCATGGACCGTCTATCTATTCAATTCATTCAATTTAACAAACAATGGAGTGCTTGATCTTGAATTTCATTTCTTATTGATATTAATTGCTGAATTCAAAATTAGAGAGTGCCTCGCATCATTTCTCATTAGCAATGCTGTTATTTTGACTCCAAACACACTTCTTGACACATTGATCATGAAATTAACACATGTGGCGAAACAACCTAGTATATTGACTGAATCAAACAATTATGAACATGATTAAAACTCTAAATCCATTTAAATCCATCAGTCAAAGGAGTCATTCATCATGGTATGCATTCCATGCAAATGTGAACTTGTTTAATTCTAAAATAATAAGACATTCTATTCACCTCATGTGAATTAGGCTCCGCTTATTGTTACCAAGACTATTTGTCATGCAATAACTTTCAAAATTACATTTTGCTTCTTCCTTAATGATTATAGTCATTATGAAAAAAAATATCCATTGACCATCTATCAATTCAATTCAATCAATTTAACAAACAATGGAGTGCTTGATCTTGAATTTCATTTCTTATTGATATTAATTGTTGAATTCAAAATTAGAAAGTGCCTCCCATCATTTCTCATTAGCAATGCTGTTCTTTTGACTCCAAACACACTTCTTGACACATTGATCATGAAATTAACACATGTGGCTAAACAACCTAGTACATTGATTGAATCAAACAAGTATAAATACAATTAGAACTCTAAATCCATTTAAATCCATCAGTCAAAGTAGGCATTCATCATGGTATGCATTCCATGCAAATGTGAACTTGTTTAATTCTAAAATAATAAGATATTCTATTCACCTCATGTGAATTAGGCTCCTCTTATTGTTACCAAGACTATTTGTGTTGCAATAACTTTCAAATTACATTTTGCTTCTACCTTAATGATTATATTCATTACGATAAAAATGCCCATGGACCGTCTATCTATTCAATTCATTCAATTTAACAAACAATGGAGTGCTTGATCTTGAATTTCATTTCTTATTGATATTAATTGTTGAATTCAAAATTAGAGAGTGCCTCGCATCATTTCTCATTAGCAATGCTGTTCTTTTGACTCCAAACACACTTCTTGACACATTGATCATGAAATTAACACATGTGGAGAAACAACCTAGTATATTGACTGAATCAAACAATTATGAACAAGATTAAAACTCTAAATCCAATTAAATCCATCTGTCAAAGGAGTCATTCATCTTGGTTTCCATTCCGTACAAATGTGAACTAGTTTAATTTTGAAATAATAAGACATTCTATTCACCTCATGTGAATTAGGCTCCGCTTATTGTTGCCAAGACTATTTCTCATGCAATAACTTTCAAATTACATTTTGCTTCTTCCTTAATGATTATAGTCATTATGAAAAAAATGTCCATGGACCATCTATCAATTTAATTCAATCAATTTAACAAACAATGGAGTGGTTGATCTTGAATTTCATTTCTTATTCATATTAATTGTTGAATTCAAAATTAGAAAGTGCCTCCCATCATTTCTCATTACCAATGCTGTTCTTTTGACTCCAAACACACTTCTTGACACATTGATCATGAAATTAACACATGTGGCTAAACAACCTAGTACATTGATTGAATCAAACAAGTATAAATACCTTTAGAACTCTAAATCCATTTAAATCCATCAGTCAAAGTAGGAATTCATCATGGTATGCATTCCATACAAATGTGAACTTGTTTAATTCTAAAATAATAAGACATTCTATTCACCTCATGTGAATTAGGCTCCTCTTATTGTTACCAAGACTATTTGTCATGCAATAACTTTCAAATTACATTTTGCTTCTTCCTTAATGATTATATTCATTACGAAAAAAATGCCCATGAATCGTCTATCTATTCAATTCATTCAATTTAACAAAGAATGGAGTGCTTGATCTTGAATTTCATTTCTTATTGATATTAATTGTTGAATTGAAAATTAGAGAGTGTCTCGCATCATTTCTCATTAGCAATGCTGTTCTTTTGACTCCAAACACACTTCTTGACACATTGATCATGAAATTAACACATGTAGCTAAACAACCTTGTATATTGATTGAATCAAACAATTATGAACAAGATTACAACTCTAAATCCATTTAAATCCATCAGTCAAAGGAGTTATTCATCATGGTTTCCATTCCGTACAAATGTGAACTAGTTTAATTCTGAAATAATAAGACATTCAATTCACCTCATGTGAATTAGGCTTCTCTTATTGTTACGAAGACTATTTTTCGTGCAATAACTTTCAAATTACATTTTCCTTCTTCCTTAATGATTATATTCATTATGAAAAAAATGCCCATGGACCATCTATCACATGAATTCATTCAATTTGACAAACAATGGAGTGGTTGATCTCGAATTTCATTTCTTATTCATATTAATTGTTGAATTCAAAATTAGAAAGTGCCTCCCATCATTTCTCATCACCAATGCTGTTCTTTTGACTGCAAACACACTTCTTGACACATTGATCATGAAATTAACACATGTGGCTAAACAACCTAGTATATTGATTGAATCAAACAAGTATAAATACCATTAGAACTCCAAATCCTTTTAAATCCATCAGTCAAAGTAGGAATTCATCATGGTATGCATTCCATGCAAATGTGAACTTGTTTAATTCTAAAATAATAAGACATTCTATTCACCTCATGTGAATTAGGCTCCTCTTATTGTTACCAAGACTATTTGTCATGCAATAACTTTCAAATTACATTTTGCTTCTTCCTTAATGATTATATTCATTACAAAAAAAATGCCCATGTATTGTCTATCTATTCAATTCATTCAATTTAACAAACAATGGAGTGCTTGATCTTGAATTTCATTTCTTATTGATATTAATTGTTGAATTAAAAATTAGAGAGTGTCTCGCATCATTTCTCATTAGCAATGCTGTTCTTTTGACACCAAACACACTTCTTGACACATTGATCATGAAATTAACACATGTAGCTAAACAACATTGTATATTGATTGAATCAAACAATTATGAACAAGATTAAAACTCTAAATCCATTTAAATCCATCAGTCAAAGGAGTTATTCATCATGGTTTCCATTCCGTACAAATGTGAACTAGTTTAATTCTGAAATAATAAGACATTCAATTCACCTCATGTGAATTAGGCTCCTCTTATTGTTACCAAGACTATTTTTCGTGCATTAACTTTCAAATTACATTTTCCTTCTTCCTTAATGATTATATTCATTATGAAAAAAATGGCCATGGACCATCTATCACATGAATTCATTCACTTTGACAAACAATGGAGTGCTTGATCTTGAATTTCATTTCTTATTGATATTAATTGTTGAATTCAAAATTAGAAAGTGCCTCCCATCATTTCTAATTAGCAATGCTGTTCTTTTGACTCCAAACACACTTCTTGACACATTGATCATGAAATTAACACATGTCGCTAAACAACCTAGTATATTGATTGAATCAAACAAGTAGAAACACCATTAAAACTCTAAATCCATTTAAATCCATCAGTCAAAGGAGTCATTCATCATGGTATGCATTCCATGCAAATGTGAACTTGTTTAATTCTGAAATAATAAGACATTCTATTCACCTCATGTAAATTAGGCTCCGCTTATTGTTACCAAGACTATTTGTCATGCAATAACTTTCAAATTACATTATACTTCTTCCTTAATGATTATAGTCATTATGAAAAAAATGTCCATGGACCACCTATCAATTCAATTCAATCAATTAAACAAACAATGGAGTGCTTGATCTTGAATTTCATTTCTTATTGATATTAATTGTTGAATTCAAAATTAGAAAGTGCCTCCCATCATTTCTCATTACCAATGCTGTTCTTTTGACTCCAAACACACTTCTTGACACATTGATCATGAAATTAACACATGTCACTAAACAACCTAGTATATTGATTGAATCAAACAAGTATAAACACCATTAAAACTCTAAATCCATTTAAATCCATCAGTCAAAGGAGTCATTCATCATGGTATGCATTCCATGCAAATGTGAACTTGTTTAATTCTGAAATAATAAGACATTCTATTCACCTCATGTGAATTAGGGTCCTCTTATTGTTATCAAGACTATTTGTCATGCAATAACTTTCAAATTACATTTTGCTTCTTCCTTAATGATTATATTCATTAGGAAAAAAATGCCCATGGATCGTCTATCTATTCAATTCAATCAATTTAACAAACAATGGAGTGCTTGATCTTGAATTTCATTTCTTATTCATATTAATTGTTGAATTCAAAATTAGAAAGTTCCTCCAATCACTTCTCATTAGCAATGCTGTTCTTTTGACTCCAAACACACTTCTTGACACATTGATCATGAAATTAACACATTTGGCTAAACAACCTAGTACATTGATTGAATCAAACAAGTATAAATACCATTAGAACTCTAAATCCATTTAAATCCATCAGTCAAAGTAGGCATTCATCATGGTATGCATTCCATGCAAATGTGAACTTGTTTAATTCTAAAATAATAAGACATTCTATTCACCTCATGTGAATTAGGCTCCTCTTATTGTTACCAAGACTATTTGTCATGCAATAACTTTCAAATTACATTTTGCTTCTTCCTTAATGATTATATTCATTAGGAAAAAAATGCCCATGGATCGTCTATCTATTCAATTCAATCAATTTAACAAACAATGGAGTGCTTGATCTTGAATTTCATTTTTTATTGATATTAATTGTTGAATTCAAAATTAAAAAGTGCCTCCCATCATTTCTCATTAGCAATGCTGTTCTTTTGACTCCAAACACACTTCTTGACACATTGATCATGAAATTAACACATTTGGCTAAACAACCTAGTACATTGATTGAATCAAACAAGTATAAATACCATTAGAACTCTAAATCCATTTAAATCCATCAGTCAAAGTAGGCATTCAACATGGTATGCATTCCATGCAAATGTGAACTTGTTTAATTCTAAAATAATAAGACATTCTATTCACCTCATGTGAATTAGGCTCCTCTTATTGTTACCAAGACTATTTGTGTTGCAATAACTTTCAAATTACATTTTGCTTCTACCTTAATGATTATATTCATTACGATAAAAATGCCCATGGACCGTCTATCTATTCAATTCATTCAATTTAACAAACAATGGAGTGCTTGATCTTGAATTTCATTTCTTATTGATATTAATTGTTGAATTCAAAATTAGAGAGTGCCTCGCATCATTTCTCATTAGCAATGCTGTTCTTTTGACTCCAAACACACTTCTTGACACATTGATCATGAAATTAACACATGTGGCGAAACAACCTAGTATATTGACTGAATCAAACAATTATGAACAAGATTAAAACTCTAAATCCATTTAAATCCATCAGTCAAAGGAGTCATTCATCTTGGTTTCCATTCCGTACAAATGTGAACTAGTTTAATTTTGAAATAATAAGACATTCTATTCACCTCATGTGAATTAGGCTCCACTTATTGTTACCAAGACTATTTGTCATGCAATGACTTTCAAATTACATTTTGCTTCTTCCTTAATGATTATAGTCATTATGAAAAAAATGTCCATAGACCATCTATCAATTCAATTCAATCAATTTAACAAAAAATGGAGTGCTTGATCTTGAATTTCGTTTCTTATTGATATTAATTGTTGAATTCAAAATTAGAAAGTGTCTCCCATCATTTCTAATTAGCAATGCTGTTCTTTTGACTCCAAACACACTTCTTGACACATTGATCATGAAATTAACACATGTGGATAAACAACCTCGTATATTGATTGAATTAAACAAGTATTAACACCATTAAAACTCTAAATCCATTTAAATCCATCAGTCAAAGGAGTCATTCATCATGGTTTCCATTCCGTACAAATGTGAACTAGTTTAATTCTGAAATAATAAGACATTCTCTTCACGTCATGTGAATTAGGCTCCTCTTATTGTTACGAAGACTATTTTTCGTGCAATAACTTTCGAATTACATTTTGCTTCTTCCTTAATGATTATATTCATTATGAAAAAAATGGCCATGGACCATCTATCACATGAATTCATTCAATTTGACAAACAATGGAGTGCTTGATCTTGAATTTCATTTCTTATTGATATTAATTGTTGAATTAAAAATTAGAGAGTGTCTCGCATCATTTCTCATTAGCAATGCTGTTCTTTTGACACCAAACACACTTCTTGACACATTGATCATGAAATTAACACATGTAGCTAAACAACATTGTATATTGATTGAATCAAACAATGATGAACAAGATTAAAACTCTAAATCCATTTAAATCCATCAGTCAAAGGAGTTATTCATCATGGTTTCCATTCCGTACAAATGTGAACTAGTTTAATTCTGAAATAATAAGACATTCAATTCACCTCATGTGAATTAGGCTCCTCTTATTGTTACCAAGACTATTTTTCGTGCATTAACTTTCAAATTACATTTTCCTTCTTCCTTAATGATTATATTCATTATGAAAAAAATGGCCATGGACCATCTATCACATGAATTCATTCACTTTGACAAACAATGGAGTGCTTGATCTTGAATTTCATTTCTTATTGATATTAATTGTTGAATTCAAAATTAGAAAGTGCCTCCCATCATTTCTAATTAGCAATGCTGTTCTTTTGACTCCAAACACACTTCTTGACACATTGATCATGAAATTAACACATGTCGCTAAACAAACCTAGTATATTGATTGAATCAAACAAGTAGAAACACCATTAAAACTCTAAATCCATTTAAATCCATCAGTCAAAGGAGTCATTCATCATGGTATGCATTCCATGCAAATGTGAACTTGTTTAATTCTGAAATAATAAGACATTCTATTCACCTCATGTAAATTAGGCTCCGCTTATTGTTACCAAGACTATTTGTCATGCAATAACTTTCAAATTACATTATGCTTCTTCCTTAATGATTATAGTCATTATGAAAAAAATGTCCATGGACCACCTATCAATTCAATTCAATCAATTAAACAAACAATGGAGTGCTTGATCTTGAATTTCATTTCTTATTGATATTAATTGTTGAATTCAAAATTAGAAAGTGCCTCCCATCATTTCTCATTACCAATGCTGTTCTTTTGACTCCAAACACACTTCTTGACACATTGATCATGAAATTAACACATGTCACTAAACAACCTAGTATATTGATTGAATCAAACAAGTATAAACACCATTAAAACTCTAAATCCATTTAAATCCATCAGTCAAAGGAGTCATTCATCATGGTATGCATTCCATGCAAATGTGAACTTGTTTAATTCTGAAATAATAAGACATTCTATTCACCTCATGTGAATTAGGGTCCTCTTATTTTTACCAAGACTATTTGTCATGCAATAACTTTCAAATTACATTTTGCTTCTTCCTTAATGATTATATTCATTAGGAAAAAAATGCCCATGGATCGTCTATCTATTCAATTCAATCAATTTAACAAACAATGGAGTGCTTGATCTTGAATTTCATTTCTTATTCATATTAATTGTTGAATTCAAAATTAGAAAGTGCCTCCCATCATTTCTCATTAGCAATGCTGTTCTTTTGACTCCAAACACACTTCTTGACACATTGATCATGAAATTAACACATTTGGCTAAACAACCTAGTACATTGATTGAATCAAACAAGTATAAATACCATTAGAACTCTAAATCCATTTAAATCCATCAGTCAAAGTAGGCATTCATCATGGTATGCATTCCATGCAAATGTGAACTTGTTTAATTCTAAAATAATAAGACATTCTATTCACCTCATGTGAATTAGGCTCCTCTTATTGTTACCAAGACTATTTTTCGTGCATTAACTTTCAAATTACATTTTCCTTCTTCCTTAATGATTATATTCATTATGAAAAAAATGCCCATGTACTATCTATCACATGAATTCATTCACTTTGACAAACAATGGAGTGATTGATCTTGAATTTCATTTCTTATTGATATTAATTGTTGAATTCAAAATTAGAAAGTGCCTCCCATCATTTCTAATTAGCAATGCTGTTCTTTTGACTCCAAACACACTTCTTGACACACATTGATCATGAAATTAACACATGTCGCTAAACAACCTAGTATATTGATTGAATCAAACAAGTATAAACACCATTAAAACTCTAAATCCATTTAAATCCATCAGTCAAAGGAGTCATTCATCATGGTATGCATTCCATGCAAATGTGAACTTGTTTAATTCTGAAATAATAAGACATTCTATTCACCTCATGTAAATTAGGCTCGGCTTATTGTTACCAAGACTATTTGTCATGCAATAACTTTCAAATTACATTATGCTTCTTCCTTAATTATTATAGTCATTATGAAAAAAATGTCCATGGACCACCTATCAATTCAATTCAATCAATTAAACAAACAATGGAGTGGTTGATCTTGAATTTCATTTCTTATTCATATTAATTGTTGAATTCAAAATTAGAAAGTGCCTCCCATCATTTCTCATTACCAATGCTGTTCTTTTGACTCCAAACACACTTCTTGACACATTGATCATGAAATTAACACATGTGGCTAAACAACCTAGTACATTGATTGAATCAAACAAGTATAAATACCATTAAAACTCTAAATCCATTTAAATCCATCAGTCAAAGTAGGCATTCATCATGGTATGCATTCC
This sequence comes from Ceriops zippeliana, assembly GCA_037897445.1. Taxonomy (NCBI): domain Eukaryota; kingdom Viridiplantae; phylum Streptophyta; class Magnoliopsida; order Malpighiales; family Rhizophoraceae; genus Ceriops; species Ceriops zippeliana. Next base: position 191,053 of record JBAPLH010001023.1, read on the forward strand.
ATGCAAATGTGAACTTGTTTAATTCTAAAATAATAAGACATTCTATTCACCTCATGTGAATTAGGCTCCTCTTATTGTTACCAAGACTATTTGTCATGCAATAACTTTCAAATTACATTTTGCTTCTTCCTTAATGATTATAGTCATTATGAAAAAAATATCCATGGACCATCTATCAATTCAATTCAATCAATTAAACAAACAATGGAGTGGTTGATCTTGAATTTCATTTCTTATTGATATTAATTGTTGAATTCAAAATTAGAAAGTGCCTCCCATCATTTCTCATTACCAATGCTGTTCTTTTGACTCCAAACACACTTCTTGACACATTGATCATGAAATTAACACATGTGGCTAAACAACCTAGTACATTGATTGAATCAAACAAGTATAAATACCATTAGAACTCTAAATCCATTTAAATTCATCAGTCAAAGTAGGCATTCATCATGGTATGCATTCCATGCAAATGTGAACTTGTTTAATTCTAAAATAATAAGACATTCTATTCACCTCATGTGAATTAGGCTCCTCTTATTGTTACCAAGACTATTTGTCATGCAATAACTTTCAAATTACATTTTGCTTCTTCCTTAATGATTATATTCATTAGGAAAAAAATGCCCATGGATCGTCTATCTATTCAATTCAATCAATTTAACAAACAATGGAGTGCTTGATCTTGAATTTCATTTTTTATTGATATTAATTGTTGAATTCAAAATTCGAAAGTGCCTCCCATCATTTCTCATTAGCAATGCTGTTCTTTTGACTCCAAACACACTTCTTGACACATTGATCATGAAATTAACACATTTGGCTAAACAACCTAGTACATTGATTGAATCAAACAAGTATAAATACCATTAGAACTCTAAATCCATTTAAATCCATTAGTCAAAGTAGGCATTCAACATGGTATGCATTCCATGCAAATGTGAACTTGTTTAATTCTAAAATAATAAGACATTCTATTCACCTCATGTGAATTAGGCTCCTCTTATTGTTACCAAGACTATTTGTGTTGCAATAACTTTCAAATTACATTTTGCTTCTACCTTAATGATTATATTCATTACGATAAAAATGCCCATGGACCGTCTATCTATTCAATTCATTCAATTTAACAAACAATGGAGTGCTTGATCTTGAATTTCATTTCTTATTGATATTAATTGTTGAATTCAAAATTAGAGATTGCCTCGCATCATTTCTCATTAGCAATGCTGTTCATTTGACTCCCAAACACTTCTTGACACATTGATCATGAAATTAACACATGTGGCGAAACAACCTAGTATATTGACTGAATCAAACAATTATGAACAAGATTAAAACTCTAAATCCATTTACATTCATCAGTCAAAGGAGTCATTCATCATGGTTTCCATTCCGTACAAATGTGAACTAGTTTAATTCTGAAATAATAAGACATTCTATTCAACTCATGTGATTTAGGCTTCTCTTATTGTTACGAAGACTATTTTTTTGTGCAATAACTTTCAAATTACATTTTGCTTCTTCCTTAATGATTATAGTCATTATGAAAAAAATGTCCATAGACCATCTATCAATTCAATTCAATTCAATCAATTTAACAAAAAATGGAGTGCTTGATCTTGAATTTCATTTCTTATTGATATTAATTGTTGAATTCAAAATTAGAAAGTGTCTCCCATCATTTCTAATTAGCAATGCTGTTCTTTTGACTCCAAAACACACTTCTTGACACATTGATCATGAAAATTAACACATGTGGATAAACAACCTCGTATATTGATTGAATTAAACAAGTATTAACACCATTAAAACTCTAAATCCATTTAAATCCATCAGTCAAAGGAGTCATTCATCATGGTTTCCATTCCGTACAAATGTGAACTAGTTTAATTCTGAAATAATAAGACATTCTCTTCACGTCATGTGAATTAGGCTCCTCTTATTGTTACGAAGACTATTTTTCGTGCAATAACTTTCAAATTACATTTTGCTTCTTCCTTAATGATTATATTCATTATGAAAAAAATGGCCATGGACCATCTATCACATGAATTCATTCAATTTGACAAACAATGGAGTGCTTGATCTTGAATTTTATTTCTTATTGATATTAATTGTTGAATTCCAAATTAGAAAGTGCCTCCCATCATTTATCATTAGCAATGCTGTTCTGTTGACTCCAAACACACTTCTTGACGCATTGATCATGAAATTAACACATGTGGCGAAACAACCTAGTATATTGACTGAATCAAACAATTATGAACAAGATTAAAACTCTAAATCCATTTAAATCCATCAGTCAAAGGAGTCATTCATCATGGTTTCCATTCCATACAAATGTGAACTAGTTTAATTCTGAAATAATAAGACATTCAATTCACCTCATGTGAATTAGGCTCCTCTTATTGTTACCAAGACTATTTTTCGTCCAATAACTTTCAAATTACATTTTCCTTCTTCCTTAATGATTATATTCATTATGAAAAAAATGCCCATCGACCATCTATCACATGAATTCATTCAATTTGACAAACAATGGAGTGCTTGATGTTGAATTTCATTTCTTATTGATATTAATTGTTGAATTCAAAATTAGAAAGTGCCTCCCATCATTTCACATTAGCAATGCTGTTCTTTTGACTTTAACATACTTCTTGACACATTGATCATGAAATTAACACATGTGGCTAAACAACCTAGTATATTGATTGAATCAAACAAGTATAAACACCATTAAAACTCTAAATCCATTTAAATCCATCAGTCAAAGGAGTCATTCATCATGGTATGCATTCCATGCAAATGTGAACTTGTTTAATTCTGAAATAATAAGACATTCTATTCACCTCATGTGAATTAGGGTCCTCTTATTTTTACCAAGACTATTTGTCATGCAATAACTTTCAAATTACATTTTGCTTCTTCCTTAATGATTATATTCATTAGGAAAAAAATGCCCATGGATCGTCTATCTATTCAATTCAATCAATTTAACAAACAATGGAGTGCTTGATCTTGAATTTCATTTCTTATTCATATTAATTGTTGAATTCAAAATTAGAAAGTGCCTCCCATCATTTCTCATTAGCAATGCTGTTCTTTTGACTCCAAACACACTTCTTGACACATTGATCATGAAAAATTAACACATTTGGCTAAACAACCTAGTACATTGATTGAATCAAACAAGTATAAATACCATTAGAACTCTAAATCCATTTAAATCCATCAGTCAAAGTAGGCATTCATCATGGTATGCATTCCATGCAAATGTGAACTTGTTTAATTCTAAAATAATAAGACATTCTATTCACCTCATGTGAATTAGGCTCCTCTTATTGTTACCAAGACTATTTTTCGTGCATTAACTTTCAAATTACATTTTCCTTCTTCCTTAATGATTATATTCATTATGAAAAAAATGCCCATGTACTATCTATCACATGAATTCATTCACTTTGACAAACAATGGAGTGATTGATCTTGAATTTCATTTCTTATTGATATTAATTGTTGAATTCAAAATTAGAAAGTGCCTCCCATCATTTCTAATTAGCAATGCTGTTCTTTTGACTCCAAACACACTTCTTGACACATTGATCATGAAATTAACACATGTCGCTAAACAACCTAGTATATTGATTGAATCAAACAAGTATAAACACCATTAAAACTCTAAATCCATTTAAATCCATCAGTCAAAGGAGTCATTCATCATGGTATGCATTCCATGCAAATGTGAACTTGTTTAATTCTGAAATAATAAGACATTCTATTCACCTCATGTAAATTAGGCTCGGCTTATTGTTACCAAGACTATTTGTCATGCAATAACTTTCAAATTACATTATGCTTCTTCCTTAATTATTATAGTCATTATGAAAAAAATGTCCATGGACCACCTATCAATTCAATTCAATCAATTAAACAAACAATGGAGTGGTTGATCTTGAATTTCATTTCTTATTCATATTAATTGTTGAATTCAAAATTAGAAAGTGCCTCCCATCATTTCTCATTACCAATGCTGTTCTTTTGACTCCAAACACACTTCTTGACACATTGATCATGAAATTAACACATGTGGCTAAACAACCTAGTACATTGATTGAATCAAACAAGTATAAATACCATTAAAACTCTAAATCCATTTAAATCCATCAGTCAAAGTAGGCATTCATCATGGTATGCATTCCATGCAAATGTGAACTTGTTTAATTCTAAAATAATAAGACATTCTATTCACCTCATGTGAATTAGGATCCTCTTATTGTTACCAAGACTATTTGTCATGCAATAACTTTCAAATTACATTTTGCTTCTTCCTTAATGATTATAGTCATTATGAAAAAAATATCCATGGACCATCTATCAATTCAATTCAATCAATTAAACAAACAATGGAGTGGTTGATCTTGAATTTCATTTCTTATTGATATTAATTGTTGAATTCAAAATTAGAAAGTGCCTCCCATCATTTCTCATTACCAATGCTGTTCTTTTGACTCCAAACACACTTCTTGACACATTGATCATGAAATTAACACATGTGGCTAAACAACCTAGTACATTGATTGAATCAAACAAGTATAAATACCATTAAAACTCTAAATCCATTTAAATCCATCAGTCAAAGTAGGCATTCATCATGGTATGCATTCCATGCAAATGTGAACTTGTTTAATTCTAAAATAATAAGACATTCTATTCACCTCATGTGAATTAGGCTCCTCTTATTGTTACCAAGACTATTTGTCATGCAATAACTTTCAAATTACATTTTGCTTCTTCCTTAATGATTATAGTCATTATGAAAAAAATATCCATGGACCATCTATCAATTCAATTCAATCAATTAAACAAACAATGGAGTGGTTGATCTTGAATTTCATTTCTTATTGATATTAATTGTTGAATTCAAAATTAGAAAAGTGCCTCCCATCATTTCTCATTACCAATGCTGTTCTTTTGACTCCAAACACACTTCTTGACACATTGATCATGAAATTAACACATGTGGCTAAACAACCTAGTACATTGATTGAATCAAACAAGTATAAATACCATTAGAACTCTAAATCCATTTAAATTCATCAGTCAAAGTAGGCATTCATCATGGTATGCATTCCATGCAAATGTGAACTTGTTTAATTCTAAAATAATAAGACATTCTATTCACCTCATGTGAATTAGGCTCCTCTTATTGTTACCAAGACTATTTTTGTCATGCAATAACTTTCAAATTACATTTTGCTTCTTCCTTAATGATTATATTCATTAGGAAAAAAATGCCCATGGATCGTCTATCTATTCAATTCAATCAATTTAACAAACAATGGAGTGCTTGATCTTGAATTTCATTTTTTATTGATATTAATTGTTGAATTCAAAATTCGAAAGTGCCTCCCATCATTTCTCATTAGCAATGCTGTTCTTTTGACTCCAAACACACTTCTTGACACATTGATCATGAAATTAACACATTTGGCTAAACAACCTAGTACATTGATTGAATCAAACAAGTATAAATACCATTAGAACTCTAAATCCATTTAAATCCATTAGTCAAAGTAGGCATTCAACATGGTATGCATTCCATGCAAATGTGAACTTGTTTAATTCTAAAATAATAAGACATTCTATTCACCTCATGTGAATTAGGCTCCTCTTATTGTTACCAAGACTATTTGTGTTGCAATAACTTTCAAATTACATTTTGCTTCTACCTTAATGATTATATTCATTACGATAAAAATGCCCATGGACCGTCTATCTATTCAATTCATTCAATTTAACAAACAATGGAGTGCTTGATCTTGAATTTCATTTCTTATTGATATTAATTGTTGAATTCAAAATTAGAGATTGCCTCGCATCATTTCTCATTAGCAATGCTGTTCTTTTGACTCCAAACACTTCTTGACACATTGATCATGAAATTAACACATGTGGCGAAACAACCTAGTATATTGACTGAATCAAACAATTATGAACAAGATTAAAACTCTAAATCCATTTACATTCATCAGTCAAAGGAGTCATTCATCATGGTTTCCATTCCGTACAAATGTGAACTAGTTTAATTCTGAAATAATAAGACATTCTATTCAACTCATGTGATTTAGGCTTCTCTTATTGTTACGAAGACTATTTTTTGTGCAATAACTTTCAAATTACATTTTGCTTCTTCCTTAATGATTATAGTCATTATGAAAAAAATGTCCATAGACCATCTATCAATTCAATTCAATTCAATCAATTTAACAAAAAATGGAGTGCTTGATCTTGAATTTCATTTCTTATTGATATTAATTGTTGAATTCAAAATTAGAAAGTGTCTCCCATCATTTCTAATTAGCAATGCTGTTCTTTTGACTCCAAACACACTTCTTGACACATTGATCATGAAATTAACACATGTGGATAAACAACCTCGTATATTGATTGAATTAAACAAGTATTAACACCATTAAAACTCTAAATCCATTTAAATCCATCAGTCAAAGGAGTCATTCATCATGGTTTCCATTCCGTACAAATGTGAACTAGTTTAATTCTGAAATAATAAGACATTCTCTTCACGTCATGTGAATTAGGCTCCTCTTATTGTTACGAAGACTATTTTTCGTGCAATAACTTTCAAATTACATTTTGCTTCTTCCTTAATGATTATATTCATTATGAAAAAAATGGCCATGGACCATCTATCACATGAATTCATTCAATTTGACAAACAATGGAGTGCTTGATCTTGAATTTTATTTCTTATTGATATTAATTGTTGAATTCCAAATTAGAAAGTGCCTCCCATCATTTATCATTAGCAATGCTGTTCTGTTGACTCCAAACACACTTCTTGACGCATTGATCATGAAATTAACACATGTGGCGAAACAACCTAGTATATTGACTGAATCAAACAATTATGAACAAGATTAAAACTCTAAATCCATTTAAATCCATCAGTCAAAGGAGTCATTCATCATAGTTTCCATTCCATACAAATGTGAACTAGTTTAATTCTGAAATAATAAGACATTCAATTCACCTCATGTGAATTAGGCTCCTCTTATTGTTACCAAGACTATTTTTCGTCCAATAACTTTCAAATTACATTTTCCTTCTTCCTTAATGATTATATTCATTATGAAAAAAATGCCCATCGACCATCTATCACATGAATTCATTCAATTTGACAAACAATGGAGTGCTTGATGTTGAATTTCATTTCTTATTGATATTAATTGCTGAATTCAAAATTAGAAAGTGCCTCCCATCATTTCTCATTTGCAATGCTGTTCTTTTGACTCCAAACACACTTCTTGACACATTGATCATGAAATTAACTCATGTGGCTAAACAACCTAGTATATCGACTGAATCAAACAATTATGAACAAGATTAAAACTATAAATCCATTTAAATCCATCAGTCAAAGGAGTCATTCATCATGGTATGCATTCCATGCAAATGTGAACTTGTTTAATTCTGAAATAATAAGACATTATATTCACCTCATGTGAATTAAGTTCCGCTTATTGTTACCAAGACTATTTGTCATGCAATAACTTTCAAATTACATTTTGCTTCTTCCTTAATGATTATATTCATTACCAAAAAAATGCCCATGGACAGTCTATCTATTCAATTCATTCAATTTAACAAACAATGGAGTGCTTGATCTTGAACTTCATCTCTTATTGATATTAATTGCTGAATTCAAAATTAGAAAGTGCCTCCCATCATTTCTCATTACCAATGCTGTTCTTTTGACTCCAAACACACTTCTTGACACATTGATCATGAAATTAACACATGTGGCTAAACAACCTAGTACATTGATTGAATCAAACAAGTATAAATACTATTAGAACTCTAAATCCATTTAAATCCATTAGTCAAAGTAGGCATTCATCATGGTATGCATTCCCTGCAAATGTGAACTTGTTTATTTCTAAAATAATAAGACATTCTATTCACTTCATGTGAATTAGGCTCCTCTTATTGTTACCAAGACTATTTGTCATGCAATAACTTTCAAATTACATTTTTCTTCTTCCTTAATGATTATATTCATTATGAAAAAAATATCCATGGATCGTCTATCTATTCTATTCATTTAATTTAACAAACAATGGAGTGCTTGATCTTGAATTTCATTTCTTATTGATATTAATTGTTGAATTCAAAATTAGAGAGTGTCTCGCATCATTTCTCATTAGCAATGCTGTTCTTTTGACTCCAAACGCACTTCTTGACACATTGATCATGAAATTAACACGTGTAGCTAAGCAACCTTGTATATTGATTGAATCAAACAATTATGATCAAGATTGAAACTCTAAATCCATTTAAATCCATCAGTCAAAGGAGTTATTCATCATGGTTTTCATTCCGTACAAATGTGAACTAGTTTAATTCTGAAATAATAAGACATTCAATTCAACTCATGTGAATTAGGCTTCTCTTATTGTTATGAAGACAATTTTTCATGCAATAACTTTCCAATTACATTTTCCTTCTTCCTTAATGATTATATTCATTATGAAAAAAATGCCCATGGATCGTCTATCTATTCAATTCATTCAATTTAACAAACAATGGAGTGCTTGATGTTGAATTTCATTTCTTATTGATATTAATTGCTGAATTCAAAATTAGAAAGTGCCTCCCATCATTTCTCATTTGCAATGCTGTTCTTTTGACTCCAAACACACTTCTTGACACATTGATCATGAAATTAACTCATGTGGCTAAACAACCTAGTATATCGACTGAATCAAACAATTATGAACAAGATTAAAACTATAAATCCATTTAAATCCATCAGTCAAAGGAGTCATTCATCATGGTATGCATTCCATGCAAATGTGAACTTGTTTAATTCTGAAATAATAAGACATTCTATTCACCTCATGTGAATTAAGTTCCGCTTATTGTTACCAAGACTATTTGTCATGCAATAACTTTCAAATTACATTTTGCTTCTTCCTTAATGATTATATTCATTACGAAAAAAATGCCCATGGACAGCCTATCTATTCAATTCATTCAATTTAACAAACAATGGAGTGCTTGATCTTGAATTTCATTTCTTATTGATATTAATTGTTGAATTCAAAATTAGAGAGTGTCTCGCATCATTTCTCATTAGCAATGCTGTTCTTTTGACTCCAAACGCACTTCTTGACACATTGATCATGAAATTAACACGTGTAGCTAAGCAACCTTGTATATTGATTGAATCAAACAATTATGAACAAGATTGAAACTCTAAATCCATTTAAATCCATCAGTCAAAGGAGTTATTCATCATGGTTTTCATTCCGTACAAATGTGAACTAGTTTAATTATGAAATAATAAGACATTCAATTCAACTCATGTGAATTAGGCTTCTCTTATTGTTACGAAGACAATTTTTCGTGCAATAACTTTCCAATTACATTTTCCTCCTTCCTTAATGATTATATTCATTATGAAAAAAATGCCCATGGACCATCTATCACATGAATTCATTCAATTTGACAAACAATGGAGTGCTTGATCTTGAATTTCATTTCTTATTGATATTAATTGTTGAATTCAAAATTAGAAAGTGCCTCCCATCATTTCTCATTAGCAATGCTGTTCTTTTGACTCCAAACACACTTCTTGACACATTGATCATGAAATTAACACATGTGGCTAAACAACCTAGTATATTGATTGAATCAAACAAGTATAAACACCATTAAAACTCTAAATCCATTTAAATCCATCAGTCAAAGGAGTCATTCATCATGGTATGCATTCCATGCAAATGTGAACTTGTTTAATTCTGAAATAATAAGACATTCTATTCACCTCATGTGAATTAGGCTCCTCTTATTGTTACCAAGACTATTTGTCATGCAATAACTTTCAAATTACATGTTGCTTCTTCCCTAATGATTATATTCATTACGAAAAAAATGCCCATGGACCGTCTATCTATTCAATTCATTCAATTTAATAAACAATGGAGTGCTTGATCTTGAATTTCATTTCTTATTGATATTAATTGTTGAATTCAAAATTAGAAAGTGCCTCCCATCATTTCTCATTAGCAATGCTGTTTTTTTGACTCCAAACACACTTCTTGACACATTGATCATGAAATTAACACATGTGGCGAAACAACCTAGTATGTTGACTGAATCAAACAATTATGAACAAGATTAAAACTCTAAATCCATTTAAATCCATCAGTCAAAGGAGTCATTCATCATGGTTTCCATTCCGTACAAATGTGAACTAGTTTAATTCTGAAATAATAAGACATTCAATTCACCTTATGTGAATTAGGCTTCTCTTATTGTTACCAAGACTATTTTTCGTGCAATAACTTTCAAATTACATTTTCCTTCTTTTTTAATGATTATATTCATTATGAAAAAAATGTCCATCGACCATCTATCACATGAATTCATTCAATTTGACAAACAATGGAGTGCTTGATGTTGAATTTCATTTCTTATTGATATTAATTGTTGAATTCAAAATTAGAAAGTGCCTCCCATCATTTCACATTAGCAATGCTGTTCTTTTGACTCCAAACACACTTCTTGACACATTGATCATGAAATTAACACATGTCGCTAAACAACCTAGTATATTGATTGAATCAAACAAGTATAAAAACCATTAAAACTCTAAATCCATTTAAATCTATCAGTCAAAGGAGTCATTCATCATGGTATGCATTCCATTCAAATGTAAACTTGTTTAATTCTGAAATAATAAGACATTCTATTCACCTCATGTGAATTAAGTTCCGCTTATTGTTACCAAGACTATTTGTCATGCAATAACTTTCAAATTACATTTTGCTTCTTCCTTAATGATTATATTGATAATGAAAAAAAAAAGACCATGGACCATCTATCAATTCAATTCATTCAATTTAACAAACACTGGAGCGCTTGATCTTGAATTTCATCTCTTATTGATATTAATTGCTGAATTCAAAATTAGAGAGTGCCTCGCATCATTTCTCATTGGCCATGCTATTCTTTTGACTCCAAACACACTTCTTCACACATTGACCATGAAATTAACACATGTGGCAAAACAACCTAGTATATTGACTGAATCAAACAATTATGAACACGATTAAAACTCTAAATCCATTTAAATCCATCAATAAAAGGAGTCATTCATCATGGTATGCATTCCATGCAAATGTGAACTTGTTTAATTCTGAAATAATAAGACATTCTATTCACCTCATGTGAATTAGGCTCCGCTTATTGTTACCAAGACTATTTGTCATGCAATAACTTTCAAATTACATTTTGCTTCTTCCTTAATGATTATAGTCATTATGAAAAAAATGTCCATGGACCATCTATCAATTTAATTCAATCAATTTAACAAACAATGGAGTGGTTGTTCTTGAATTTCATTTCTTATTCATATTAATTGTTGAATTCAAAATTAGAAAGTGCCTCCCATCATTTCTCATTACCAATGCTGTTCTTTTGACTCCAAACACACTTCTTGACACATTGATCATGAAATTAACACATGTGGCTAAACAACCTAGTACATTGATTGAATCAAACAAGTATAAATACTATTAGAACTCTAAATCCATTTAAATCCATCAGTCAAAGGAGTCATTCATCATGGTATGCATTCCATGCAAATGTGAACTTGTTTAATTCTGAAATAATAAGACATTCTATTCACCTTATGTGAATTAGGCTCCTCTTATTGTTACCAAGACTATTTGTCATGCAATAACTTTCAAATTACATGTTGCTTCTTCCCTAATGATTATATTCATTACAAAAAAAATGCCCCTGGACCGTCTATCTATTCAATTAATTCAATTTAACAGACAATGAAGTGCTTGATCTTGAATTTCATTTGTTATTGATATTAATTGTTGAATTCAAAATTAGAAAGTGCCTCCCATCATTTCTAATTAGCAATGCTGTTCTTTTGACTCCAAACCCACTTCTTGACACATTGATCATGAAATTAACACATGTGGCTAAACAACCTTGTATATTGATGGAATGAAACAAGTATAAACACCATTAAAACTCTAAATCCATTTAAATCCATCAGTCAAAGGAGTCATTCATCATGGTATGCATTCCATGCAAATGTGAACTTGTTTAATTCTGAAATAATAAGACATTCTATTCACCTAATGTGAATTAGGCTCCTCTTATTGTTACCAAGACTATTTGTCATGCAATAACTTTCAAATTACATTTCCTTCTTCCTTAATGATTATATTGATTACGAAAAAAATGCCCATGGACCGTCTATCTATTCAATTCATTCAATTTAATAAACAATGGAGTGCTTGATCTTGAATTTCATTTCTTATTGATATTAATTGTTGAATTCAAAATTAGAAAGTGCCTCCCATCATTTCTCATTAGCAATGCTGTTCTTTTGACTCCAAACACACTTCTTGACACATTGATCATGAAATTAACACATGTGGCGAGAAAACCTAGTATATTGACAGAATCAAACAATTATGAACAAGATTAAAACTCTAAATCCATCTACATCCATCAGTCAAAGGAGTCATTCATCATGGTATGCATTCCATGCAAATGTGAACTTGTTTAATTCTGAAATAATAAGACATTCTATTCACCTCATGTGAATTAGGCTCCGCTTATTGTTACCAAGACTATTTGTCATGCAATAACTTTCAAATTACTTTTTGCTTCTTCCTTAATGATTATAGTCATTATGAAAAAAATGTCCATGGACCATCAATCAATTCAATTCAATCAATTTAACAAACAATGGAGTGGTTGATCTTGAATTTCATTTCTTATTCATATTAATTGTTGAATTCAAAATTAGAAAGTGTCTTCCCATCATTTCTCATTAGCAATGCTGTTCTTTTGACTCCAAACAAACTTCTTGACACATTGATCATGAATTAACACATGTGGCTAAACAACCTTGTATATTGATTGAATCAAACAATTATAAAACAAGATTAAAACTCTAAATCCATTTTAAATCCATCAGTCAAAGGAGTCATTCATCATGGTATGCATTCCATGCAAATGTGAACTTGTTTAATTCTGAAATAATAAGACATTCTATTCACCTCATGTGAATTAGATTCCGCTTATTTTTACCAAGACTATTTGTCATGCAATAACTTTCAAATTACTTTTTGCTTCTTCCTTAATGATTATAGTCATTATGAAAAAAATGTCCATGGACCATCAATCAATTCAATTCAATCAATTTAACAAACAATGGAGTGGTTGATCTTGAATTTCATTTCTTATTGATATTAATTGTTGAATTCAAAATTAGAAAGTGCCTCCCATCATTTCTCATTACCAATGCTGTTCTTTTGACTCCAAACACACTTCTTGACACATTGATCATGAAATTAACACATGTGGCTAAACAACCTAGTACATTGATTGAATCAAACAAGTATAAATACTATTAGAAAACTAAATCCATTTAAATCCATCAGTCAAAGTAGGCATTCATCATGGTATGCATTCCATGCAAATGTGAACTTATTTAATTCTAAAATAATAAGACATTCTATTCACCTCATGTGAATTAGGCTCTTGTTACTGTCACCAAGACTATTTGTCATGCAATAACTTTCAAATTACATTTTGCTTCTTCCTTAATGATTATATTCATTATGAAAAAAATGCCCATGGATCGTCTATCTATTCAATTCATTCAATTTAACAAACAATGGAGTGCTTGATCTTGAATTTCATTTCTATATTGATATTAATTGTTGAATTCAAAATTAGAGAGCGTCTCGCATCATTTCTCATTAGCAATGCTGTTCTTTTGACTCCAAACGCACTTCTTGACACATTGATCATGAAATTAACACATGTAGCTAAACAACCTTGTATATTGATTGAATCAAACAATTATGAACAAGATTAAAACTCTAAATCCTTTTAAATCCATCAGATTATATTCATTATGAAAAAAAAATGCCCAAGGAGTTATTCATTGAATTTGACAAACATGGTTTTCCGTACAAATGTCAACTAATTTAATTCTGAAATAATAAGACATTCAATTCACCTCATGTGAATTAGGCTCCTCTTATTGTTACCAAGACTATTTTTCGTGCAATAACTTTCAAATTACATTTTCCTTCTTCCTTAATGATTATATTCATTATGAAAAAAATGCCCATGGACCATCTATCACATGAATTCATTGAATTTCACAAACAATGGAGTGCTTGATCTTGAATTTCATTTCTTATTGATATTAATTGTTGAATTCAAAATTAGAAAGTGCCTCCCATCATTTCTCATTAGCAATGCTGTTCTTTTGACTCCAAACACACTTCTTGACACATTAATCATGAAATTAACACATGTCGCTAAACAACCTAGTATATTGATTGAATCAAACAAGTATAAAAACCATTAAAACTCTAAATCCATTTAAATCCATCAGTCAAAGGAGTCATTAATCATGGTATGCATTGCATGCAAATGTGAACTTGTTTAATTCTGAAATAATAAGACATTCTATTCACCTCATGTGAATTAAGCTCCGCTTATTGTTACCAAGACTATTTGTCATGCAATAACGTTCAAATTACATTTTGCTTCTTCCTTAATGATTATATTCATTACGAATAAAATGCCCTTGGACCGTCTATCAATTCAATTCATTCAATTTAACAAACAATGGACAGGTTGATCTTGAATTTCATTTCTTATTGATATTAATTGTTGAATTCAAAATTAGAAAGTGCCTCCCATCATTGATCATTAGCAATGCTGTTCTTTTGACTCCAAAGACACTTTTTGTCACATTGATCCTGAAATTAAAAGATGTGGCTAAACAACCAAGTATATTCATTGAATCAAACAAGTATAAATAGCATGAAAACTCTAATTTCATTTAAATCCATCAGTCAAAGGAGTCATTCATCATGGTTTCCATTCCGTACAAATGTGAACTAGTTTAATTCTGAAAAAATAAGACATTCAAGTTACCTAATATGAATTAGGCTTCTCTTATTGTTACCAAGATTATTTTTCGTGCAATAACTTTCAAATTACATTTTCCTTCTTCCTTAATGATTATATTCATTATGAAAAAAAAGCCCATCGACCATCTATCACATGAATTCATTGAATTTAACAAACAATGGAGTGCTTGATCTTGAATTTCCTTTCTTATTGATATTAATTGTTGAATTCAAAATTAGAAAGTGCCTCCCATCATTTCTAATTAGCAATGCTGTTCTTTTGACTCCAAACACACTTCTTGACACATTGATCATGAAATTAACACATGTCGCTAAACAACCTAGTATATTGATTGAATCAAACAAGTATAAACACCATTAAAACTCTAAATCCATTTAAATCCATTAGTCAAAGGAGTCATTCATCATGGTATGCATTCCATGCAAATGTGAACTTGTTTAACTATGAAATAATAAAGACTATTTGTCATGCAATAACTTTCAAATTACATTTTGCTTCTTCCTTAATGATCATATTCATTA
>JBAPLH010001024.1:0-23674 GCA_037897445.1 Ceriops zippeliana
ACTTCGTCAAGGCAATCAAGGCGCACGGCCGACAGTCTCACAACAAGATCTTCAGAAGAATGAGGAATGGACGAAGGAGTTCGGTAGTGAAGGTGCATGATCCAGTATTGCGGCTTTTGGCGTTCTGGCGGTGTTTTTGCGATGCATGAGAATGGCGTTTGAGATGAAGATATACTCACAGCAACGATTAAGGAGTTCATGATGAGCCAGAGGGTGACTGCTATGCGATGAGCTCGGGCATGCGTGTCCGTTAGACTAGAGATATTTGTTCGTTGTGCATCCGAAATGCAAATTTTTCAAACCCATGCCTAGCTCTTAGACCTCAATTCTTCGATGAGGATCTCTGCCCCCTTCTCGCCCACGATGAATGCGGTATTGTTGGTATTCGCCGCGATCTGCCCAACAAACACTCAGATCCACAACCTTTAGCCCCTTAACTCCGTGGACATCCAATCTCTCATCCACCACTCCACCTTTTCGACTGGGGTTTCATTGGACAGGTGCCCATAGAGTGCCAGGAGGTGGTCACAGTCTCGCGGATGTGCTTTTCAATCGCTGCATCGTCCTCAGCAGAGTATACCGGATCCGCTACCACCTTGATTTTATCCGATTTTCGCTCACGCACCCAGCCGCCGAGCCCTGAGGAAAAACTTAGGTGCATGCTCTCCAACTCCCCTTTGTACAAGTCTGTTGAGCGTATGAGCGCTCGAGCTTTTTTGTAACCTAGGAGTTGGACTTTGAGATCGAAGTCAATCTTGGTCTTTGAAGAAAGCCGATGGTCAAAATCTATTGGGTCAGAAAAGCTAGAGGCCGGTGATGTAGACGTGTCCGCGGCTTTGGTTGTAGGCGCTGTAGATGGCTACTGTGGCGTATTGACCCGGCTGGATGTTGGAGTGGTCCGCCAAGGTGTCTGTCAAGGTTGTCAGTAACGTGATGGAGTGTATAATCATGAGAGATGTGATTACGTTGCTCCGAAGCCCATCAGGATTCAAGGGTTTATTTGGGTGTCCTTGAAGTCACGATCCAAATGGCCTTGAACCTAGGACCTAGCGCCTCAACTTTCCTCGTCCGTGGGTCTGAGTTTGCCATGCACATCGATGGCGTTATAGGAGAGGAGGCCAATTTCCTGTGCTTCAGAAAGGCTCATTCGCCCACTGAAGAGGCCATCGAGAGTCTCTCCTGGTAACAGATTTGTTTTAAAGGAATAGAAAACATAGTGTTATGATCATCGTACTCTCTTCCCACACCCTTTACATCCGCAACGACGGGACGGAGGTTTTCCTCAAGACATCCGGATCGCCTACGCCGGATCTTTGAAGTACGAGTGGTGTGTTACCTATACCGCCGCTGGAGAGGACGACCTGTTTCTTTGCTTTGATTGTGAAATTCCTCGCTCGAGATGTGATATTCTGGGTTGGATATGCACTCGACTCCCACAGCAAGTTTATCATCGTCAAATAAGACTCTTACCCACCTTGGTCTCAGTCAAAACATGAAGGTTCGGATGCTTGCCATCGCTTAGCAGAGGATGGAGATAAAGCATGTGCAGCATCGGCTCTCACACCCTCTGGCGTCCACGTATCTCATCGCTTTCTCGAACCCCATTGTTCACGAGCTCAGGATTCTGAAGGTCGTCGTAGATCTTATATCCATAGTCGTTCCGCGGTTTTGAGAAAGTCGTCTTCGCTCTACTTACCTCGGAATTTCCAGGGCCGACTTGTACAGGACCATCGTGTCCGTGAGTAGTCTTACCTGGTCCTCGGTAGTTCTCAATCTGACCTTATTAGCACACCAGCCCCCGAATACGCAAATAGAACAAACATACCTTCTCCATCAACCTCACCCCCTCCTGCTGCCTCCATCCCCAGCCTCAATATCGCTCCCCTGAGCCCGAGAATAAAGCATGACATTAACACTACTCCCGCCCCGAGCTCACCTCCCGTGACTACTGATATCTCCCTCCCAGCGCAGCTCTCAGAAGCCTTGGCCTGGTAGAAATTCACCGTCCTGCTCCCCGGACGAGATTCTGTAGGGTCAAGGCTGGATGCCGGATTGCTGGATTGTCGGCATTGTTTGAACCGCCTTCGATGAGCAGGATACTGAGGTGTGGGAAAGAGGTGGCGAGGCGGGCGGCAAGGGCGCTGCCTGAAGTACCGCCACCGCAGATGAGGACGTCGATTTCTGAGGGAGAATCCGTAGGAGTGTTGGTGAGCGGCATATTTTGCTGTGATATTGATGTATTTTAGGGGGAGATAGCAATGCTACAATTCAATCCCAAAATTTTTTGACAGCATTCCGATATGCTGAGGTAGAACAGTGTCTTAGGTATGGCGACTAGGAGCTTTATATACATTCGTTTAAGACGATATTGATGCCGTATCGAGCAGGTCGCCGGGTTTCAAGAGCGCTTCCACATAGCGGTAGTGTCCTCCGATTAGGAAGGCTAGAAAAGGCGGGCCTGGAGAAAATGGGAAGTTCAGGTAGCCAATCCGGTAGGCCAAGGCGTTTCAGTTGCCTTCAATCAGCGGTGCGCCAGCTCCATAGTCTTGACCGAACTTTGCAAGTGCGTTTAGGGTGCAATGGAAACGACAGATAAGATCCACGTGAATAGTCATTTCTATTTCCGAGTCAGCTTATGTTGAACAAAAGCGACGCTGGAGGAAACAGATGGCTGGGGGCTGAGAAGCGAAGAAGTCTGAATGAAACTCGATTGGGTATATAGTATGACTAATGAGCTGAAGCTGAACGCCGAACACCTACGCTCGGGTATAAAGACATTACCGCAAGACTTCTTTTCATGCTCAAAGCTTCGCCTTAATCACCTCACTTCTTCCAGCGTCACCACTGAGATCAACGGCTAACTGCCTGCTCTCCACTCCAATCTCTGTCTCTTGACAATCTTCCTCATCGACACCATTTGCATACTGCACTACGACGAAGTCGATTGGCTTCTCACCCAGTGCAACCATCGGAGCATGCCATGTACCAGGTCCATAAGTAACAGCCTGATCGCCACGGGCAATGAAAGCTCGAATGTTTGACAGATCAGCTGGACCAGGACCTTTCGGCTTCGAAGGACTCGCGCCAGAATCGGATGGTGTTGTGCTTGAATTGAAGTCATTGGCAAATGGATTGGGTCGGGCGCCTAGTAGTCGCTCTCGAAGGCTTCGCTTTTGCCGTTGTCGAGGATCAGGCATTGGATATGGCGGTTGGCGACTTGAACGGTATTCCCACGAGCGATTCGGGAGTGTTGGCGCCACGATGATAAGGTAGTAGGTCCCCCTTCATCTTTTCCACTCAAGCCCAAAGGTATGAAAGTCTGCGGAGTATACGGATGCCTCTCAAGAATCCTGACATCAAACACCTTCCTCCCACCATCGTGTCTCAACTCCCTAGGTGCACAAACAAACATATTCATCGACACCTTCGCCGGCTTCTTACTCCTCGCCATCCCATAGTAATTCGCCATTCCCGTCACATCCAGCCATTTCGTCGCCGAGCCCTGATTCGCAACCGCCTTCCTCAACTCGGGTAGGCCATCATTGCGTCGCCGGGTTGTGGATGACCTGCCCATATGGCGCAAAGTCGGAAGGATTAAGACTTGTAACGGGGATGCGGTGGCTCAAAGCTGTATTCTCTTGGATTGGGGCCATCATCGCCGGCTTGACGGACGAAGTTTTTCTTCAGCCAGGCGACGAAGGAGTTCCAGGCGGACATTGTGAGAGAAGATTAAGTCAAGCTTAGTTTTTGGTTCTTGGTAGTGGAGCAGACGGATGCAGATGGAATGTGGGGTAAGATCCTTGCGACTTGTGCGCGAGGCGCACCTACCTTTATACAATTTCTATTAGATACTTGATACTTGTGAATGTCTGCATCTTTGTCAGGTTAGAGTTCTCATTCTCGTCAGCGGTCTGCTACGGATTATACTTTTTGGGCAATGTTGGGAGCCGATTTCTTATCGGCTGCGTCAGATAGTGTAATCACTTCGGCGGTGATCGGAGCGGAGCGGGCATCTCTCGGTTGAAGCGGAAGAAGCTGTGCGGGCCGAGGCGAGGCGGCATGACGGCACCCTGCAGATCATTGGACGCGTTTTGAGACGCGACTCTGAGATATCAAAACATTATTTTGACGACTCTTCTTCGAAGAGGTCTGTACGGCAGCGTTAAGATGGAGGATATACTCGGCTCAGAGAATACTGTGCCATCCACTCCATCAGCTGTCGTATTTCTCGGACGAAGCGCAACATATATCGAGTCCGCCATCTTCCCCTCCAGGATTTCCTTGGGAGCAGGCTAAACCGACAGAGTCCGTACAGAATCCGATCCATAGTGAGACCAGAAACGCATTCTCAGTACTAGGAAAGCGGAAAGCTCTTGATGCGACCAGCGAAAATGTACGACCCACGAAGAGAGCAGCTGTACAGCAGACGAAACAGCCAGCGAAGCCGCTCTCGCAAATGCAAATAAGTCTGGGCCAGGAAATCTCAAAGAAGTGCAAGACCTGCGGCATGGAGTATATTCAATCGTCAACTGAAGACAGGAAGCTACACGACAAATATCACAAGCAGAATACGGAAGGCTACGATGTTGGGAAAGACTTTGTCTCAAAAGCGCGGCCGTATTCCACGTTCAAAGTTGCACGGAGCGAAGACGTTATCTGCGCTCTTGATTGCTTCGACAACCCAGCACGCAAGAAGCGAGGACAAGCGGCACTTGAAGTCGTACAACGAGAGCTAGGTGCAGTTGAGATTTCGGAGAAAGCCATATGGAGTTCCAGTGGGAGCAACGTGATGACGGATGGAGACTACACGGCCTATCTGTACATTCAAGGGACGAAGTGTATCGGCTTCCTGCTAGTGCAGAAGATCAAGGAAGCATACGTGGTCGTGGAACCTCCAATGTCAGAACAACAGCTGCAGACGCAAAGACTGTTTGAGATGAACGTTCAAGTAAGTGGCAAGAGGAAGGCCAAAGATACACTCCTCGCGCGCCGTGAAAATGAAGAGAAGAGGCTACAGGAGCAGGCACATAAACCTTTGCAGTTTTCGAAAGATACCACGACAGCTGTCCTTGGGATATCGCGTATCTGGACTTCGTCGACACATCGACATAAGAACATCGCTACGACTCTTCTAGGTACCGCGTTCAAGGCCCACAATGAGAATATCGACCGCTCTAATGCTGCGCTAGCTAAAGCTCGAGAACACCCGACCTTGAAGGGCCGCGATATGAGCCATATCGATGCTCTGACACCGAGGGAGCGGAAGCTAGAGAGCAAGGATGCTATTGCTTTCAGTCAGCCTACCGAAGCTGGAACGAGGCTTGCAAGGAGGTGGTTTGGGAAGATCTTCGGGTGGAAAGTCTATGTGGACTGACATTACACTCTGCATGTCCCGAACGAGCACGAGGCCATGACGAACGATAACGACGGCCAGACTTCTCAGAGTCAATAGTATGATCGACCATTCTTATTTCAACCTATCGTTCATTTGAACTTCCTATCGACGTTTCACATCCTACCCAGCGAAAGGCAAACACCTGACATGGTGCATCTCAATGCTCTTACAACCCTGCCTCAACAAATGCGCATTATCCTTGAAGACCTGAGTCTCTCTAACTTTCATATGATCTTCCACGGAATCCCAGCCAATCGTCAACACAGCACCCTTGCCCTTGACACCATCTTTCTCGATCTCCTCTTGAGTAAATCCCGTACGCCCAGCCATGGATCTTGACGTCGAGTTCTTTTTGGCAAGTTTCGATGAATTTCTTCGCGCTCTCGAAGGCATCGCTCGGTGGCGCGCCGTCGAAGTAGAAAGCTGCCAAAGATATGAATATTCGTGCATCGGAGATGCGCAGTACTGAATGGTGGACTACTCACTGGCGACTTCAGTAACAGGTGCTCCAAGAGAAGCTTTCACACCGCCTTCTGGCTGCATATCCTGATGCGTGATCTCAATCCCACCATCCAGAATCGGCACCAAACGGTCACGGAAAGGACCATAGGCGTCCTTGGCCACAAAATCGAGGTGTTTTTGTTTGGAATCCCAGTCAATGAACATTTGCATCAACGAAGGGTTTTCATGGCCGATGCCGAATTGCAGCCTTTGCATGCCTTCTTGCTGGCCGAGTGTGTCTACGGTGTTTTTTCATGATTGCTGCTGCTGGGTTGTTTGGGTCGCCGACGTCGCTGCCGGGCTTTGAGGGGGACGGTTGCTATTTCGAGGGTAGGCATGTTGATTGTTCACCTCGAGAAGAAGTGGAATGAAGTTTGTGTACAGTTGAATGGAAGTGCGACTGAGCGCTATGGTTAAGAGAAGACTTTGTCAGCTTCCGAGGTCTAAGTACATCGTCAACTTTTCTCAACCCGTCCTAAACGACCAGCAAGGAGGAGGGGCATCATGTTGACCTCATTGTTTGGATCCGCAAATACCCCCGCCATACCCAGAACGACAACGGCGCCCTACAACAAACGCAGACACATTACTGATCGTATATTCTTGGGCTTCGAAAGCCTGTTTTGCCCAACTCTACCTTGAAGGACTACCATTATGGGCGACGATACTCGAGCCGCCCTTCTCAAGGCTTCAACACCACCCAGTAAAGCTCTCTTTAGCACGTTGATTACTGCGAACCATATACTACACTATCACAATGTCGTCGATGGTAAGTCGTCAATCCTCAAAAGATAAAAATAAGAGCCTCATCTAACACAGTCAAGCTTACGGCCACATCTCCGTCAGAAACTCGCAAACCGGAACGACCTTCTTCATCTCCAAATCCCTCGCCCCAGCCCTGATCTCTAGCAAAGAAGACCTGGAAGAATACAACATCTCCGACGCCTCGCCCGTAAACCCTGACGCACCCAAAGGCTACGCCGAGCGCTTCATCCATAGTGAGATTTACAAGCGTTTTAAGGATGTCAATTGCGTGACACATTCGCACTCTGAAGCTGTGCTCCCTTACTCGATCGGCAGCACGCCCTTAAGGCCTGTATTTCATATGGGCGGCGTAATGGGTGCTGTGGTGCCGGTCTATGAGATCCAGAATCATTACAAGGGTTCCGATAATCTGCATTCGATGCTGGTGACGAATGAGCACCTAGGTGCGGGACTGGCAGCGGCATTTCAGCCAACGAGTATGACCTCTAAAGCTACGAGTATGGTTAAGAATTTCGTAACTTCTGGCACACTCCCGCGCCAGTGGACTTTCCCAAGTGTCAGACTGTTTTGATGAGAGGGCATGGTTTCACTTGCGTAGGCACTACCATCGAGGAAACGGTTTATCGGGCAGTGTATACCTGCACCAATGCTCGTGTGCAGACGACTGCTTTGCTAATGCAAGGGACGTTCAATGTGGGATTGCTAGGGGAGAGATTTGGTGTGGTGGAGAGAAGGAAACGGGTCCGGCGAAGTATGAAGATATTCGTTACTTGAACGAGAGGGAGGCAAAGGATGCGTGGACAGCTAATCAGGGGCATGCTGAACGGCCTTGGAAGCTATGGTGTGCAGAGGTAGAGAATTGTGGGCTGTATGGTAATAGTCTCGGACCCACCACCTGGAGCGTGATTGAAATGAAAGTAATGGAACTTGATTGAGTGGATGATTTCAGTGCTTTTGACATGACTGTCGTATCTTTGTCGTCAATAACGTTGTTGCCAGTTCTGCTGCTGCTCCATCGGCGCATTAGGTACGTTGGGGATGTATGTGGTTGTGAAGTTCACGTTCTCGAGCTCCCTGGGCTGTTGGGATGCTCATACCTGTGCCTGCAGTGCTGAAGGCATTCGTATCCATACCATACACACCGGTGAAGTCGGCAAAGTTGAAGTCTGGGAATGTTGAGGTCGCCAGTATTCTGCTCGATTGGGAAGTATTTTGTCCCATTCGGCCTGTAGGTAAAAGTCAGCCATGTACTGGACAAAGTAGGTAAGTAATATCTCACCCAATCAATATCTTCCATAGCACCCATTTGGACATCTCCAGCCGCTTGGAACACTTCCATGCCTCGATCCACTTCCGCTCGAATCCGTCTGAGCAGGAGGCGGCGGAGAGAAGTTCTCAGGCATTAATCCGGGTATGATACTAGTATTGGCGCCTGCTGGATCTTGGGGCACGTTCATAGCAGATAAGCCTTGATCAATATAGCTTTGTGGGTTGTTCGGGTCACGGCTTGCCGCCTCTTTGAGAGCCACTACCCCTCTCCTCCATCTGATTCGTTGTCTTGATCTTTCGCATCTGGTGGTAAACTTCCATGCGATCTCTAAGATCTGTGAGCACTAGCTCGGCTTTCTGTTTTGGTGATAGATGCGGTGGGATGTCAAAAAATGTAGTCGAGACATTTCCAGATTCTTGCTGCATCTTTGCGCATTGGATATGCGTATACTTCGACCAAAAGTAGTAGCGCTGAGTGATATTGGTTGAAAGCGCCCTTGTGTACCATGCCCACGCCGCAAGCTCAGGCTTCGTCTCGATCGCAATAGCATTCTCCATCTGATTGACACCAGCCTCAATTAAGATCTGCCGTAGTCTGTCTGGCATACGTTGAGTCGTGCTGAATAAGTAGCGATGCAGAACCTGGATAAAACAGCCGTTAATGCCCATATTGAATACATGACGTCCAAACATTTGGAAAGGCCTCGACTCGTCGATTACTGAACCAAAGTTAGATTCCAGATGCGATCGCGTCTTCTGAATCTTGACAAGAGTGGACGTCAGAGATTTCTTCTTTTTTATCGATTTGTACGATATCGAACCATAGAGTTCTTCTCAAATCCACGGTTTCGCATCGGATACGGAAGACGGTCATGTCGGTCCAATAGGGTTTGTCTTCTGTGGGAGCTGGGGACTCGAGAAGGTCCGAGTCGTTGACGTTCAGTGGGAAGTGGGTGTCGTAGTCATCCCTCCGAATCTGTGGTCGTGGCCCTGTAGCTTCGCATGTTTCTCATGTCCAGGAAGCACAGTTGATGCCATATCATTCGGCGTACGTGGATCTCGACCGGAGTCATGTTGTAGTGGCTGCCATCTCGATGCAGCCCCATACACTCAGCTAAGCGGATTGCCGTGCCGACCAAAGCTGAATGCGCTCTAGATACTTCAGCTCTGATGAGTGGGATCAAGTACATGACAAATGCCTGCATTGTATCCGTCTTTGTCGTGCGTAAGAAGTTTGCCTTGGAAAGCGCCATCTCAGTTCCAGACCGCAGACTATCAACCAACGCGGCCTTAGAAGTACCAAATTGCTGTGGCACTTGCTCTTCGGTCATGCTTACAGCCGCCGAAAAGAATCCAGCGAATATGATCGCCTGCTGAGATGGCATTAGGTTCCGTGCCGGTTGCGATCTGACCCCAAAACATGGCATATTGCGCTTCGAACGTCTGGCGATGAACAGCTCTCGCGACATAGTGGACTGCCAGGAAATACTGGCTGATCAATTGATCGGCAGCATTCTTTGTGGGCAGATAGTCAACCAGAGATGTGTTCATATTTCGTGCCTGGGAAGAAGAAACTAGATGCGGGAGCAATGTAATCAGGTCCAGGTCCAATGTAGCTCTTTGGCGAAGCCTGGATCTTAGGAGGTGCTGGTCTTGTCTCTCGATGGTCATTCTGCAGAGGAGAGAGGTCGAGTGTCTGCTCTTACCGGATTTCACGTCAACAAGTGTGTCTGTAAGCTCCTCCACAAGCTTCGGCCGTATCCAGCCACCCACCAACACGCTCTGATATGCGCATCTTTACCCATCTGGACACCCAGATCCATTAGCTCGTCATCTGCACCTTCTTCATAAACATTGTCTAAGGCGGCCAGGGGAGTGGGCTCAAGATCATCTTCCTCCTCGCCGCCTTCTTCACCATCATCACGATCAACATGGGTAACACCACTTTCACCAGAAGACTTAGTGACATTTGCGCCTCCAAGGTGAACTTTAGCTTGCTGGCTGGCAACCTCTCGCTCAAGAGTCTTTTCCAGCGCTCCCATCTTCTCCTTGATATCCGCGAGCTTTTGCTGGCTCGAGGGATCTGCAGAAGACGCCAAGTATAGGCAGTCCCTTTGGAAGCGAGTGCAATTGGTACATGGTGCCGTTTTATCACACTTAAGCTTCCTATAACGGACAGACGCATGACGTTAGCTACAAGCGTCTTCGCACCAAGGACATCAAAGTCCCGAAGATAGGTAAGAGAGACAAGACCGCACATACCGTCTTCGACACTCTAAACAAGAAGTTATCAGCCTATTCCTCCTGCGAATCCTCGGGTGAGCAGCAGCTGCTGCCGCATTCTTCTCTGTATCTGGCGAATTGGCGCCTCCAAAAGCGGACAGACTGGCTCTTGCATCGCCGGCTGCATCTGCGGGAGTAGCTCCTGTGCTCCCTCCACTGGAAGTAGCATGCTGCGGAGACGCGGCGTACATCCAATTGTCCATGCTGTCCTGAGGTGAGGTCCCCGCTAGGACCTAGTTACGGCCGAGTCTCAAGTCGTAGGGCTGAGACCTCTGTGCGGAAGGCCGTACAAACGATTTGAATTTGGCGTATTTGTGAGGCCGTATTTGTGAGCTATGCGCTGTAATCTCTACATCCGTGGTTGGCCTGGCATAGAGTTTGTGTCTTATTCAAAGTGTTTTATTCAAAGACAAGCTCAAATATCAGCATCTAGAGGATGGAGGAGGAAGGGTGAAAAGTGTCACCGACTCAACAAAGCACAGCCGCAACTATTACGACGAGAGGACGTTTCGAGTCAGCTTTCGCTGCATTTCAAGCTGATCATAGGTTCTCGCGTGGGAAATGCGGTGCAATCCTGGTCGTTTTCGCATCCCCGCCCAAGTCTTTTATCGCGACGCACTGAGACACCATGCTTGCTCTCCCACCAATTGCTGTAGCCGACGATCAGTAAGCATTGAAAATGAGGAGAATCTTGCACGTGACACCGCGTTCGCGTTTTCATCATCGTGTTTCTTTAGATGTCAAGTACTGTCAGACCGATACATAAATTCTATCTCAGCGACTCAGTCAAACAAGGGAGGCACAGTGAATGCAATGGCCATCTCCGAGATACGATCCATATCTTGATACGTGGTAGATTCATCGCTGTACAGTTGTCATTCGTCTCTCGTAAATGAACGATGTCGCGTCAGGAACAGCGTATCGTCTGAGAGCCATCAGACGCTCTGCCAAACGAGCCTCGATCGAATCGAGCGTGTCAACTGCCTCCTGCCATCAATGGCTCGAAAGCAGTAGTGGAGCAGATGCCGATAAGGGTGCAGGGGAACTGGCCGAGCTGTAGGGCTGATATCCCTACTGCCATTGAATCTTTTTGTGTAACGTTTTTGGACTCGCGACCGCATACTGCGCACTTCATGAGCAATTTTGAGAGTACTTTACCTGCGAGACGTGAATAGAGGTAGGAGTTGTGCCGCATCAAACGCCGACCAAGGATCCGCACTACGCAACCTATTTCAGTTAATGTAACCACGGACCAAGGAGACCAATTTCTTCACTGGCCATTATATTATTGTCAAACCGACGAGCCTGATTTTGGATCGAGCGAATACGTACGATGCGTTTCGGAGAAGAGTATCGTCGCTCTCAATCGCCAGAATGGTCGTCCTGCTACCTTGCGTACGATACTCTCAAAACCTCCATCAAGATTGAGTATGGCAAAGCCAGAAGCGAGGGCCGTCCATGTGAATTGAATCGTGAGGCTCGGTGAAACATTCTGCCTGTGAATTTGACTGACTTTGAACAGCAATACTTGAGCAACTCGAGCAACAATGCCGGCGAACCGAGAAGCTCTATCTCTGCGAGACCTCGAGGTTGTCTCTGTTGCAGACTCGGATAGCAGCCGGCTTGGAACACATTCTCAAAGATCGCAAACGCGCATCTCCTGAAGTCGCTCTCGTGCGCTCGTTAGTGGCTGGACAAGCAGTGACGTATCTCTCGGGGACTGCGAAGAGCCTCATATTGTTTGCCAAGGTGAACTCAGATGCAGCCTTCAGAATCTTGGAGAAACTCAACCGGGCCAACACCCTTCAAGGCACGGGACAGAGTCTGGATCTACGACGCTTCGATTTCTTCGTTCCGACCAGTGCCTCTCTGACCCTGGAGTGGGCCAAGGAGACGCCTGTGCCCTGGCCAGATGCTAGAGAGATACCTGAACATATCCGGGAACCTGATGTAGTTACGACGTTAGACCAATTCCTATTAAGTGATGACCTGGACCGGAACGAGCGACAGCCATGGTCTAGGGAGCGATTGTGTCTCGTTATACAACTGGCCGGGTTCCACAAAAGCTCCCAACGGGCTGCCGAAGACGAGTCGAATGCTTTTGACTCCGAAATGGCTTCGCCGGACGTCTTCAACAATGTCGTTTCTTCGATCGTTGAGTGGCAGGCCTCGAAACTCGATTCCGAGGTCTTGTTCCACTACGATAAATTTGGTCGATCGCCACTACACTATGCTGCTGAACACGGGCTGCGCGACGTAGCATCCGTCCTCTTAAGAATGGCCAAAAATTCGCAGCAAGTTGTCAACCCACCCATTAGTTCCAGCGACTCTAGTATGTATCAACCATCTCCTTTGGTGCTGGCCGTCGTCAACGGCGACAAAAGAACAATCGACATGATGCTTGCCTCTCTTCGAGACTACAACTCTGTTGCAGGAGGCCGCAACAATCCTGTCTCACCATCTGTCGCTCGTACCGCACTGGAAGTCGGTGATATGGGCATATTGGAGTCGATTTTGCAATTTGGAACCGACGTCGACGAAGCCGATGACCTGGGCCAACTTCTACTCTGCTTGCTGTTCGTTGCATGCCAGATGCAGTCCACTTATTACTTGAGCATGGAGCGAACATCAATCTTGTTGAACCTTCATCTGGACAGACTGCATTTGGGCTGGCTTGTATCCAAGGGAATGCAAGTCTCGCACAGCTGATGCTGAGCCATGGGGCCGATCCCTCGATACCCGACGCTCGCGGCTGGCTGCCGATTGAGCATGCTGGCTACAGGGGTCACTTCAAGGTTCTCAGGTTGTTAGCAGAGATGCAAAGCTACAATGCTAGTGAAACTTTCGCTGGAGCGGGACCAATGTTGACAGCTCCGATGGTGCAACCGGATCAGTCGCCAGAAGCATGCATTCCCATGGATACAAGGAACTCCTCAGGCACCCAAAGGCTTCGAAAGTTACGACGTTTTGGATCCGACTAGGTAACATGGACGCCAGTAAGCCTGTCAGGGGTCTCAAACTCAACGAGGAGCCAAAGCCAAACAAGGCCTACTCACATACCGAAGAGGTGCTCTACACAATTCATGTTGCTGTTGACCGATACCCATGGTACAAGAAAGAATGGGACGTTGCCGTTGATGGACAATGAAATCAACAAGCCGTGGGCATTCAAAGTACGATCTATCGAGGATCTCACGCTCAAGTGGAAGCTATACACGTACTCATCACACGAGCCTACGGGCAGGAAACTTGTTGGCAGCGGCATTGCATACATGGGCTCGCTGAACTCAGGCGTACGAAAGAATAAAGAGAGTCTTGCTCGCAACACCACCATTCCGCTACTGGATCCGGAGGCTGGGAACCCTGCGGGATCCATAACATTCTCGTACTTCTGGTCGCTGCCGCATCCTCCCCCAGAATCGCTTCGAGAGCCACGCTTTTGGGAGTTTGGTAATGGTATTGGTGGTCATCGAGGCTCTGGCAAAAACTCCATAGGCGACAAGAAGCTGCAAATTGGAGAAAACACCGCCCAATCTTTCTCCACAGCAGTCTCTCACGGGGCGTCTTTCATCGAATACGACGTTCAAGTAACGAAAGATCTTGTCCCCGTGATCTACCACGATCTCTTGATCAGTGAAACCGGCACCGACTCTCCAATGCACACCTTGACTTACGATCAATTCAAATACATCAACGCCGTCCAAGGCCCAAAAAAGGTTGATGGCATCAGATCAAGATCGAATTCACTACAAAGTGCAGGGAATGGCCACATGGAGACTTTCCAAGATCGAATGAGCCACACCCACTTCAACAAAGTTCAGGGCTTCAAAGCAAACACACGAGGCAATTTCATACATGAGAAGTCTTTATCTCTGGAAGAGCTATTCCAACAAGTGGACAAGTCGGTGTCAATGAATATCGAACTCAAGTACCCAATGCTCTTCGAGGCCGATGAGTGGGATATGGAGCTGCTGGCGATCAAGACCGAGATCTTTGTTGATACGATACTCGACAAGGTCTATGAGCATGCTGCAGGGAGGAGGATCGTGTTTTCATCTTTCAACCCGGAGATCTGCATTGCGCTTTCAACCAAACAGCGGACGTTCCCAGTCTTCTTCTTGAGCAAGACAGCTTCGCCGAAAGGCGAGTTGCGATCTTCTTGCATTCAGCAAGCAGTCCATTTTGCAAAGAGCTGGGGTCTCCCTGGGATCGTCACTGAGTGTACACCTGCCATTGCCTGTCCGAGGTTGATTGAGTATGTCAAATTGGCCGGATTGACATTCACAACCTTTGGCGTAGGCAACAGTTCGAAAGAGAATGTCAAGGTAAGTAGCACCTTCCAGCTTCCGGAGATATGCTAATGATATCAGATTCAATTCGACGGAGGCATCAATGCCGTAATCAGCGATAGCATTCGAGCCATCAAAGAGCTCAGAGTGATCGCCGATGGTGAAGAAGGACCTGAACCTTTGCGTATCTATCCTTGATACTCGACGATGCGCTTGGAGATGATTCAATTGACGACATAAGACGCCGGCGGCTAATGGATCGGCATCAATCCTGCTCAGCCTTCGTTGATGCTTTCCACTGTCCGAGAGAGACATCACTCGAATGACACAGACATGGATATTGAGAAAGTACCAAGGAGCAATAGCAATGAGGCGAGCACAGTGAGCTCGAGAAGATAGATATACACGGTAGACGGCGTTGCAAATTTGCAATAGCACCATTAGATCTAAATCCAGAACTTCAAAACGCAACCGTCTTAGTGATGTGAAAGTGGTGATCTAGGGCTGGACATAGGCCGCAAGCATCTTGACATGTGGAAAGTTATCAATGATCGGATACGATATCGTTTGATATAGATACAATTTATGAAGACATTATTCGTTCACTCCAAAGGCCGTCGACCAATCTTTTGAGGCAGAAAGAGAATAGCTGTAGTTCAAGAAAAGAAACATGTGTTTCGAAGAAGCCGTGCTTTTCATTATGTGTCCCTCCTCATCAGTCCCATCTTAGGTGTCGGCTGGGGCGACATATACCTCGAGACAGAAGCCATGGGCAACCCAAGCGATTGTAATGGCGCGGAGCTTCTGTTTCGCGAAGGCGGCGTGCTGGAAAGCTCCGGGAGGTCCGGCATCTCTCTTTTGGTGTAGGATGAAATGATTGACTCTGACAGCGAACGCAATGTCTCGTTGCGCTGTAGTTTGATGCTTGGGTTCGGTGGCGGCGTCGCTGGTAGTGGCCGTTCAGTTTCGGCTGGAGGAGGCTTTGGAAGTTTCTTGTGCGTGCTCAATGGTGTCTTTGGTCTTGATGGAGTTGAAGCTGCAGCAGATTTCGGAGCCGGTGTTGGTGAAAGCAGAGCTGATGCTGTTGCGGCTGCTACAGTTTTGGTGGGAGTGTGTTGGGATCCAGGTACTGAGATACCAAGACCTGAGTCGGGAGTTCCGGTTCTTGAATTCGGGTATTGAGGTGACTGAAGGTGTAAGTTTCGAGGCAGACCTGGAGATGGATTACTCAGTCCCACTAGCTGCGCTCTCTCCGTCCGGCGTGGGTGGTCGATGGAGATTCATTGCCTGCAAGCTTTCGATCTTTTGCATGGGCGCGCTTGAGATCTTTCTTGTACACCTTCAAGTCGCTCCTAAAGTTACCCAGATTAGCATGTTTGCAGATTTGCGGCGGCACTAGTGACTTACTTGTTCACTATGAGCTCTTTGATGCAGTGCTCAAGCTCCTTCTCCAGCAAAGCCACGAACGGCTCCGTCGGTGTGTCTGGATTACATCTTTTGCCGGCCGCCGCTTTGCTCTGATATGTCAGACGGACCATCTTGTCTGTCACTACTACAGAGGCTTCTGCTTCAATGTTTGGCGTGGCCAAGCTTGCCTTCTCTGCTGCTGATCGACTTTGTCGGCGTAATTCGTGATGTAGCAGCGAATTGTAGCGTTCTGAATCTGCTCTTGCAGCTGCAAGCATCTGCTTGTGCCCTTCGAGAGAGCTCTGCAATTCAGATACGAACTTCGATTGAGTGGCAAGGCTCTGAGC
Source organism: Ceriops zippeliana (assembly GCA_037897445.1). Taxonomy (NCBI): domain Eukaryota; kingdom Viridiplantae; phylum Streptophyta; class Magnoliopsida; order Malpighiales; family Rhizophoraceae; genus Ceriops; species Ceriops zippeliana. Next base: position 16,257 of record JBAPLH010001024.1, read on the forward strand.
CGCTGTGGATTTTTCCGTACGTCCGATTCGACCGAGACCACTTCTTGGAGGCGTTGTATGTGAGCATCTTTCCTGAGCGACTGTTTGCCGAAGCTCTTGAACTTGCTTCAATAGCGCATCACAATCTTTGACGAGTGCGGCGCCGGCATCCGACGTTGCCCGGTCATGTCTTTTGCGCCAGTATTCACAGCAACAGGAGTTGTCTCTTCCGAGCTCTCTCCTTCGACAGCCTGATCTTGTGACTCTCGACTGCTGACTCTCTCAAGCTCCGAGCTTAGTTTTCTCTTTCTCTTTTACCGAGACTTTCAACTTGAGCGCAAGCTTCGTGGTAGCCCTCTAAGACATCTGTTCTCTCATTATTTGCCAAGAAGCAGTCTAGCCTCTAAATCGGTTGTCGCATTCTTCAGCGCCTTCTCATTCTCTTTTGCTTTGCGAATGATATCTTTCAACTGCTGGATTCTTCGGTACGTTCCGTCCCACCGTATCTCTGAGTAAGTCGCGTTCTCTCGGCGGACGTCGATGGCGTCGGCTTGAGCTTTGCGAGCGAGACTAAGCTTACGTTTCAGCGCCTCGCTGCCTTGAGATGCATCTTCGGATGTTTCGCTTCTGACCCTCGAGTGATAACTCCGAGGATTGATTTGTTGACTCAGAGGCACCTGAAGTAAGAGCTTCGCCAACTCGCGTTGTAGAAGTTGATGTATCGATTGTGAGAGCTTGCTTTGTCTCTAAACTTGGCGTGTGAAGTGGTCTTCGACTTTCGAGGAACGAAATGTAGGACTTTGTGAGATGCGATTTTCCTTTTCATGAGACTCCCTGAGGCTGCTGATGTGTGCATCATGGGAGGCTCGTAGGTTGGAAATCTGATCCATCAACACAGCTTCTGACTCGGCTTGCTGTAGAAGGCTAGGCGTGGCTTGACCGTCCCGAAGCGTGCCAGACTTTGTGATTTATATCGCCAGTTCCGTGCCGCGAGAGGGGGGCAGAACGTGGCAAAGCTACCGTCCGATTTAAGTGCTTCGTCTAATATGTTGGATAATGATGGCCGCTGTGTGTGCTTAGCGAAAGAGAGTTCTGGCCATCACTTGCAACAAGCGTATCTTCCGCGGAGTCGTTTGTCAGTGAAATACCCAGGTTTACGACGAGGACCCGACACTTTTGGATCTCGGCGATGATTGCGACTGAGGTGACAGCAAATTCGACTTCGGTGACACCCCTCGGAGTCGAAACATTTACACTGTCTGGAATGATTGGGTGTGTTGCTTTCCTGGGGACTTGAATGTGGTCGGACTATCGCCGGTCCAAAGGAAGCACTTCCCGGAGACTGCTCGAAGACAAATCCTTGAGGCTTTCCATCGATAGAGGAGTGTGCAATCGATGGCTTTTTGCTCACAGAAAACGATCCTTCAAGCTCGGCCGGCTCACACATCGGTGCCTCAGCAAGTGGCGTTGAAGGTACAGTCCGGGAGCGCGGTCGACCATGTGTAGGTTTCAGCATATCGGGACGATCAAGTCTGCTATGATAGTTCTGCGAGAAGATGTGCGCAGACATAGGGCGGTGATCGGAGCATGTCGTTCATCGCATGCATCAAATTTGTTGCAGATTGCAAAGCAGCATCTTGAAGCGCGATAGAGTCAGTTGTCCTGCTGCTGTGCTTGGAAGATGCTTGAGGGCTGCCTTCCAACGCAAGCGGCGTTGGCCTTTTGTTTGGCTTTGCTTGAGCCCTGTAAAGAGAAGTTAGATATACATGAGCGATACAGTCTTCCCGAACCAGCTCAACATACTCTTGCGGTGCGCGCATAGTCCATGCCCTTGATCGATATACATTCCACTGGTTATTGGGACGATTCCACCGGATCGTAGCGCTTCAGCGGCATTGTGTCGGTCTCCCTTCGTCCACGTGAAGAATTTAGAGGCCATTCTGGAAATTACATGACCGTTGAAAGACTCAATGTAGGACCACACTCAAACGAAACAAGAGAGATGAAGTGAGGGAAAAGACAGGCAGAACCCGCGCAAAGACAAATTTGGAACAATATCAAAAAGCTTAGAAGTGGTCTGGATGCATATTGGTCAATCCGCACGCGTAGGCGCCAGGTAGGCGATCCCGCACCGTGCAGACACACCCTTTCATGTCAAATCTGCATGTCTGGTCAGACGGCTCGACATCCGCAGTGGTCAGGAGAGGAAAGAGGAAGACGACGCGTTGAACCAACTCGCCTGCTCATGCGGCCGACCTGGTCGCCGGGATTTTGACTGGGTGATACAGAAAGTATGTCGATGGTGAAACGACGTTACTCTCCGTCTGGAGTATCTGAAACGTACAACAAAGCCATGGAAGGGCGCAAGTGCTCCCATGAGAGATGTTGAATACGCGCCTGAGGTTGGAGGAAGCGCAGTGAACGCCTGGAAGAACTTGACCAATCGGCAACTGCAACCGACGCCACATCTATCCGCAGCCACTTCAATTGAAGATTTTCACTGACTTTAGCATGAGACAAAAAGCACATTTGCAACTTGTTCAAGGCCGCAAGACTCGTATTCGAGCGGTGACTTCAAACGAATCGACATCGATACGGAGGACACCATCCTGATCCAGCCACTACTCACGCCATACAACTCAGCCTCAAATCGAAGTATTACGTGCAGCTGTTCTATGCATGAGAGACAAGCATACACCTTGAATTGAATTTTCCCGGTAGGGATAAAGGCTCTGAGTTCTATGGTAATAGCTTTTTCAAATAAGCCGCGAAGTCTTGAAAGCTGCATACACACCGGAAAGTTGACCGCTGGAGGACCTCGATTTCACTCAGCTCAATTACCAAGACACTACGGACATGTCCGACTCTGGGCAAGAAGAATCAAAGTCGCGGCGGAGGCGCAATGACTATGACCGCGACTCCAAGGACAGGTATTCTCGAAGACGATCGTATTCTGACGAGGCTGAGGAACCGCAGTCTCGACGGAGAGACAGACATGACCGCGAAAGAAGTTACAGAGATCGTTCCAGGTCACAGGATCGCTCACGCCAGAACCGACGCTCACGCTCTCCACCCTCTAAACGGAGACGACAATCACAAGACGAACCTATTTCTGGAAACAACGTAGCTAGAAGGTCACGTGGACCCATTTACCATCCCAAAGCAGACCAATTCCAAGACACCCAAATCGCCACCAACACCGACCGCCCCTCCCCCCGTCCAAAAAGAAAAAACCAAACTACAAACCCCACCGGCCCTCCTAGCCAAAGAAGCCAAACACCTATAGCCGGCACAACCACCGTCCTGAAATACCACGAACCCCCCGAAGCCCGGAAACCTCCCCCCAGCCAAGCCTGGCGCCTCTACGTCTTTTCCTCCTCCAGCTCCAAAGACGTAGAAGACACAATCTACCTCTCCAGCCGCTCAGCTTGGTTGTTTGGAAGAGATGAGAAGGTAGCGGATTACGCTTTGAAGGATAGGGGGTGTAGTAAGCAGCACACGGTGGTGCAGTTCCGGTTTGTGGAGAAGAGGGATGAGTTTTGGGGAGAAGAAGGGACGGGTGAAGCCTTATCTCATTGATTTGGAGTCGAAAGCTGGGACCTCTTTGAATGGAAAGGTGGTGGAGAGTAGTCGGTATGTGGAGTTGAGGGATGGCGATGTGGTTAAGTTTGGGGAGGGGGAGAGGGAGTTTGTTGTTATGCTTCCGCCGGCGGAGAAGAAGGAGAAATGAGTTCGAAGTGTAGTGAGGGAATATGAGATCATTTCTCATTCATTTGATCAACTATCAAGTCATTCATTGAAGCAGCTGGTTGACGCCACTGGGTATGTTTTTGCTTTCGCCACCAACAAAGAAGAACACCACGCTGTTTGTTGAAACACTTTTCCCATCACTCAGAGCATCTCATCATCCCAAACGCCATCCTGCACCAACCCAATGCAATCGCTTTCCAAAACGAAAGTCAAGGTATGTCCTCTCTTAGACCGGGCAGAGGGAAAGTCCCAGCCCAAGCAGCAATCTCCTTCTTCAAATCCATAATCTCAGGGATGTTGCCACCGTGGGCGACTCTGGCTTTGAAGTCTTTCTGCTTATTCGCGTCCTTTGGAAGTTCAGACTGGATCTTCTGGACGAGTTTGATACACTGGTCAATGTATCCCACAATGCGATCGAAGTCTTCCTCGCCCATGCCTCGAGACGTCATGGCCGGGGCACCGATACGGATACCGCATGGAGTGAGAGCGGATTTGTCGCCAGGTGTAGTGTTCTTGTTGCAAGCGATATTGACTTGCTCCAACACAGCCTCTACTCTCGCGCCGTCGAGGGAGAGGGGCTTGAGGTCCCAACAGGACCATGTGGTTGTCAGTGCCGTCTGTGACGAGTTTGTATCCGCGGGCCTTGAACGATTTCTCGAGCTGTTTCGCATTCTTAATAACCTGGGCCTGATACTGCTTAAACTCCTCCGTTTGCGCTTGCTTGAGCGCCACAGCAAGTGCAGTTATCGTATGATTGTGTGGACCACCTTGGTGGCCGGGGAAGACGGAGAGAAGTTGATCGGTCCCTCCAAATCATTAGTGCGTAGTCACCTCCTTCCCAGCTTTCATCTCAGTCTTACGTACGCCTTTTGCGGAAGAAGATCATTGCTCCACGTGGGCCACGGAGGGATTTATGGGTGGTAGTCGTAACGATATCGGCGTATTGGAAGGGGTCGGAGTTGACTTGAGCGGCGATCAGGCCGCTGATATGCGCCATGTCGACCATTAAGTAGCAGCCGACTTTGTCTGCGATCTCTTTCATGCGCTTGTAGTCGATTGTGCGGCAGTAGGCGCTTGTGCCTGCTACGATTACCTTGGGGCGGTACATGAGAGCGTTCTCTTCGAGCTTGTCGTAGTCGATGATGCCGGTCTCAAGGTCGACGCGGTAGGGGAAGGTTTCAAAGTAGGTCGAAACAGCGCTGATTTTCTTGGACGGAGTCTGGTAGCCATGGGACAAGTGGCCGCCGTGGGGGAGATCGAGACCCATCAGACGGTCGTGGGGACGCATGATGGGCTTGGTAGACTTGGAGGTTGGCTGGGGAGCCTGAGAGGCATTGCACGTTGACGCCCCATTTCTCGGAATCGAGGTGGAAGGCCTCGAGAGCTCGCTTCTGGCAGAGGAGCTCGATCTCGTCGATGTGCTCGTTGCCCGCCGTAGTAGCGGGCGCCTGGGTAGCCTTCGGAGTATTTGTTGCTCATGGGTGAGCCGAGGGCGTCGAAAACGGCTCTTGAGGTGACATTCTCGGAGGCAATCAGCAGGATGGACTCTCGCTGGCGCTTGATCTCTTTGATCATGATGTCCTTGATCTCAGGATCCGTGTCGTTGAGTGACTTCTGCATGAGATCGTTGTGTGCCTGGGAGAGGGCGTATGAGCCTCCATTGGAGACGCCATTGGCGTGGCCGTTCGCGATGGAACCCATTGTCGTTCAATATATTGTATATGTTGCTCGTGAGTATGAAAGTGGAAGAAGGTGAAGCTCGTACTCTTATACGACCAGCTCACCGCTAACTGTAAATCTCGTGGCGAAGACGGCTTGCAGAAAGACAAAGGACTCGTACGGTCTGGAGTCACCCAAAAATGTTTCTCAAACTCAAACCTTGCAGCTCATCCAGAGGCGAAAAAAATGCCCCGCGAATTGCCTTCGATGACACCTATAGCCTGCCGTAGTCGGCATATTCGACGAGGAAGCTTTTGGCGATTGGCCACTGACTCGGATGACGATTGAAGGAGCGATTTCTTGACTTTCAAACAACTGCCTCTGTTTCAGAAGCGACTTCACTCCTATCTCGTCCAGATGCTATGACAACACGGGTGGCCGGCAGGGCGCCTTTGCGCTGTGTCTGGCATCAAATTTTATCAACATGCCTCTCCTGGGTTCATTGGCAGCCGGGTAATGGTCTCGAGTCCTGTCTTCCATCAGATCCCCCAGAATCGGCAGTATGCGCAAAAGACTGCGAAGCGAGGATACAAGCCGAACTCCAATTAATGTCGCAGCAAAGCCAGAGACTGCGTTACCACAGCCGGACGCCGTGAAATCCGCCTTCGAGATTGTCTCAGCCAATGCGCAACACGATCCCATCAATCCTCCTCCGAGCACCATCCCTCCACCCCTTACACTTCCAACAAGAGGAAGCGAGGCAGCGCCTGTATATTGGTTCAATCTCGGTCGCGCATACGGCAGAATTCTACAAAGATGGGATAAAAGCTGTATGGTACAACTACAAAGCCTCTCGACTCTTAAAGGAAACAGTTACAAAAGGAACGCGGAGTGAAGAACATCGACGAGGCGGTAAAAGATGGCGTCATCTCGCGATCAGGAGTTTCAGATGTTGATGAGAAATGATCACGACATCGGCAAACTGCCGTTATTTGGGTTTAATGGTCCTGGTCTTCGGAGAATGGCTAGTCCTAATCGTGCCCTTCGTCCCCAATAGCGTTCCCGGTACCTGCCGAATACCCAAGCAGCTGCGTGGGATGCAAGAGAAGCAGGAAGAGCGTCGACGGCGAGCCTTCATGTTTAGGCATCTCAGAACCTTCTACGGACCAGTGGCCAGGCGAGGAGCAGGCTAAAGAAGAGAACCAGAAGCCGTGGCCAGTGGCACTCGATCAAGCGTACATCAGTGACATAGTTGGAAAGCTCCGCCCAGACCAACTCTACCACCTCTCCAGCACCCTAGGCCTGCACGGAGCACCTCTGGGACCGCCTCCAACTGCCTCCACCCTCCTTCCTCCTGCGCCGAGCCGTGTGCAAAAGGCTGCACTACTTGGCCCAAGACGACTTGCTCCTTCTCAATACCTCCAAACCCAATGATCCGAAACATACGCTCAAGCCAGCGATGTCTCTTTCTCCAGATGAGATGAGGACGGCGTTGTCTGAGCGCGGGCTTCGACGTTCTTGGACAGAAGGATGAGAGGCTAATGGAGAGATTAAAATGGTGGTTGGAGAGACAGGCACGGGATGAAGGCAGAGGCAGGGCTATGCTGGGCATGCTTTTCCGGAGGTTGGTCATGCGAGAGTGGGTGAAGTTGCATCTTGAAGCTAACGATGGTGATAGGCCGGAGGCAAAAACGCCTGTTGATGAGCCGAGACCGCAGCGGAGGTGAGACGAGTTTAAGGGAGGATTTTTGAGATAGCATGGTATTTGGTTGCATCGGCACACAGGGGTGCACATGCATTGCGTTGGCGTTTTGCGGGCTGGATCTTTATACATCGCCTCTCTGTACAGTATAGAAGATACCAATTGCTTATATGTTTATGTATCATAGGACGCCACACTTCAAGAAACCGACAAAATCAAACCAAAAACAATCTCATTCTCAGTCTACCTAAGATAGATTAAACTCCTCCTTAGTCCTCTGAGGATCATACCGTCTAACCTCCATCTCCTGATGCCTTTCCTGCCTTCT
>JBAPLH010001025.1:0-12500 GCA_037897445.1 Ceriops zippeliana
ATCTTTTGTGTTCTTATTATAACTAGGTTCTTTGTGAAAACAATGCTTCATCGAAACATCTATATGTGAGTTCATTCAATATGCGGACATATATATAGGAGTACCGTCACCTATTGCTTATTGTATTCATATTGATATTAAGTGGTCTAAACTGCCAAAAGAAAAAGTATCAATCCCAGCAGTTTCTGATAGGCAGGGCTCCCCTGTTTGGATTCGCAAACACTACTCCTTTTGATACAGTAGAATAAAAAAATTAACATTTTATGGATAAACTACACTAAGAACATTAATTGAAACAAACAAGTCAAAATACCATTAAAAACTCAAAATGTGGTTTACTTCCATCAACTAAAGGACTCATTCATCTCTGGTTTGAATTTTGTACAAAATGTTTACTGGCTTAATTCCTAAAATAATTGGGACTTTCTAGGCACCTCATGCAAATAAGTGTCCTTTTTTGTTACTTGGCAGTATTATTCATGCAATGGCGATTAAAATTATCTTTTGTGTTCTTATTAAACAACTATGTTTCTTGTGGAAAACAATGCCCAAGAAACATCTATACTAGCTAATTCATTCAATTCGTACAATTAATGGATTTCACACCATCTTGCTTATCATTTCTTATGGTATGGATATTGGTTGGTTGAATTCCAAGGAAAAAGTATCTTTCCCATCGTTTTTTGTTGGTATGGCTTCCCTTTTTGGCTTTACAAACACTTTTTTGATTCAGTGGTCTAAAAAAATTAACTTTTGTTGCTAAAGTACATTGTATATTTAATCTTAAAAACAAACAATACTAAACACCATTAAAACTCTAAATGTGTGTTTACTTCCATTAACGAAAAGACTCATTCATCCTGGTAGGCATTTTGTACAAATTTTTTAGTGGCTTAATTCCTAAATATAAATGAGACTTTCTGTCAACCTTATGCAGGGGATGAGGCTCCTTTTTTTTTTCATCGAAAAGTAATTTTTATGCAATAACGATGAAATTATCTTTTGTGTTCTTATTATCAACTATGTTCTTTCTGAAAAATTGCCTATGAAACCATCTATATTGTGAGTTCTTTCTTTTTCGTAACATATAATGGAGTCCATCATCTTGCTTATTATTTCTTATTGATATTAATTGGTCGAACTCCAAAGAAAAGTATCAAACTCACCGTTTCTGAATAGGCGAAGAGCTCCCCTTTTGGTTCCAAACACTATTTTTGATAAAGTGATAAAAAATTAACATTTATGGATAAACTACATAGAACATTAATTGAAACAAACAATTCAAAATACCATTAAAACTCTAAATGTGGTTTACATCCATCAACTAAAGGACTCATCATCATCTTGGTTTGATTTTTTGCACAAATGTTTACTGGCTTAAGTTTCCTAAATAATGGGACTTTCTGTCAACCTTATGCAAATTGAGGCTCCTTTTTTGTTTACAAGCAGTATTTTTTCATGCAATGACAATGAAATTAATCTTTTTGTGTTCTTATTATCAACTATGTTCTTTGTGAAAACAAATGCCTCTGAACCATCTATACTGTGAATACACTCAATTCGTACATATAATGGAGTCCGTCACCTTGCTTATTATTTCTTATTGATATTAATTGGTTAAACTCCAAAGAAAAGTATCAATCCCACAGTTTTTCTGATAGGCATGGCTTGGCTCCCCTTTTGGTTCCAAACACTCCTTTTGATACAGTGATCAAAAAATTAACATTTATGGATAAACTACATAGAACATTAATTGAAAACAAACAAGTCAAAATACCATTAAAAACTCAAAATGTGGTTACTTCCATCAACTAAAGGATAATTTCATTCATCTTGGTTTGAATTTTTGTACAAATGTTTACTGGCTCTTAATTTCCTAAATAATGGGACTTTCTAAGTCACCTCATGCAAATAAGTGTCCTTTTTTTGTTACTGGCTCAGTATTGTATTTATTCATTGCAATGGCGATAAAATTATCTTTTGTGTTCTTATTAACAACTATGTTCTTTTTGTGAAAATTTGCAATGCCCAAGAAACATCTATTACAGCTTAATTCATTCAATTTCGTACATATAATGGCTCTCACCATCTTGCTTATTCATTTCTTATGGATATTAATTGGTTGAATTCCAAAGAAAAAGTATCTTTCCCATTCGTTTTTTTGTAGGTATGGCTTCCCTTTTGGCTACAAAAAAAAACCTTTTTTTGATTTCAGTGTTCAATGAAAAAAAATTAACTTTTTGTTGCTAAAGTACATTGTATATTAATTAAAAACAAACAAATACTAAACACCATTAAAAAACTCTAAATGTGTGTAACTTCCATCTAACGAAAAGACTCATTCATCCTTGGTTAGGCATTTTGTACAAATTTTTAGTGGCTTAATTCCTAAATAATGAGACTTTCTGTCAACCTTATGCCCAAATGAGGCTCCTTTTTTTTTGACTATTCAAAAAGTATTTTGCCCCCCATGCAAATAACGATGAAATTATCTTTTGTGTTCTTAATTAATCAACTATGTGTTCTTTGTGAAAACAATGCCTATGAAACATCTATATTGTGATTTTCATTCAATTCGTACATATAATGGAGTCCATCATCTTGCTTATTATTTCTTATTGATATTAATTGGTTGAACTCCAAAGAAAAGTATCAATCCCCACTTTTTTCTGATAGGCAAGGCTCCCCTTTTGGTTCCAAACACTATTTTTGATACAGTGATCAAAAAAAATTAACATTTTTTTGGATAAACTACATAGAACATTAATTGAAACAAACAAGTCAAAATACCATTAAAACTCTAAATGTGGTTACTTCCATCAACTAAAGGACTCATTCATCTTGGTTTGATTTTTTGCACAAATGTTTACTGGCTTAAATTCCTAAATAATGGGGACTTTCTGTCAACCTTATGCAAATGAGGCTCCCTTTTTTGTTACAAGCAGTATTTTTCAAGCAATGACGATGAAATTATCTTTTGTGTTCTTATTATCAACTATGTTCTTTGTGAAAACAATGCCTCTGAAACCATCTATACTGTGAGAATACATTCAATTCGTACATATAATGGAGTCCGTCACCTTGCTTATTATTTCTTTATTGATATTAATTGGTTGAACTCCAAAGAAAAGTATCAATCCCACAGTTTCTGATAGGCAGGGCTACCCCTTTTGGTTCCAAAACACTATTTCTTTGATTACAGTGATCAAAAAATTAACATTTTATGGATAAACTACATAGAACATTAATTTGAAGCAAACAAGTCAAAATACCATTAAAACTCTAAATGTGTGGTTACTTCCATCAACTAAAGGACTCATTCATCTTTGGTTTGAATTTTGTACAAATGTTTACTGGCTTAAATTTCCTAAATAATGGGACTTTCTAAGTCACCTCATGCAAAATAAGTGTCCTTTTTTGTTACAAGGCAGTATATTATTCATGCCAATGGCGATAAAATTATCTTTTGTGTTCTTATTAACAACTATGTTCTTTGTGAAGAAAACAATGCCCAAGAAACATCTATACAGCTAATTCATTCAATTCGTAAATAAATTAATGGATTCCACCATCTTGCTTATCAATTTCTTATGGGTATTAATTGGTGTTGAATTCCAAGGAAAAGTATCTTTCCCATCGTTTTTTGTTGGTATGGCTTCCCTTTTTGGCTACAAACACTTTTTTGATTCAGTGGTCAAAAAATTAACTTTTGTTGCTAAAGTACATTGTATATTAATTAAAACAAACAATACTAAACACCATTAAAACTCTAAATGTGTGTACTTCCATTAACGAAAAGACTCATTCATCCTGGTAGGCATTTTGTACAAAAATTTTAGTGGCTTAATTCCTAAATAATGAGACTTTCTGTCAACCTTATTCAAATGAGGCTCCCTTTTTTTTCACGAAAAGTATTTTTCATGCAATAACGATGAAATTATCTTTTGTGTTCTTATTATCAACTATGTTCTTTCTGAAAACAATGCCTATGAACCATCTATATTGTGAGTTCTTTCAATTCGTACATATAATGGAGTCCATCATCTTGCTTATTATTTCTTATTGATATTAATTTGGTCGAACTCCAAAGAAAAGTATCAAATCACCGTTTTCTGATAGGCAAGGCTCCCCTTTTGGTTCCAAACACTATTTTTGATACAAGTGATCAAAAAAATTAACATTTTATGGATAAACTACATTAGAACATTAATTGAAACAAACAATTCAAAATACCATTAAAACTCTAAATGTGTTTACATCCATCAACTAAAGGACTCATTCATCTTGGTTTGATTTTTTGCACAAATGTTTAACTGGCTTAAGTCCTCCTAAATAATGGGACTTTCTGTCAACCTTATGCAAATGAGGCTCCTTTTTTGTTACAAGCAGTATTTTTTCATGCAATGACAATGATGAAATTATCTTTTTGTGTTCTTATTATCAACTATGTTGTTCTTTGTGAAAAACAATGCCTCTGAACCATCTATATACTGTGAATACATTCAATTATTCGTACATATAATGGAGTCCGTCACCTTGCTTATTATTTCTTATTGATATTAATTGGTTAAACCTCCAAAGAAAAGTATCAATTCCCACAGTTTTCTGATAGGCAGGGCTCCCCCTTTTGGTTCCAAACACTCCTTTTTGATACAGTGATTCAAAAAATTAACATTTATGGATAAACTACATAGAACATTAATTGAAACAAACAAGTCAAAATACCATTAAAACTCAAAATGTGGTTACTTCAATCAACTAAAGGACTCATTCATCTTGGTTTGAATTTTGTACAAATGTTTACTGGCTTAATTCCTAAATAATGGGACTTTCTAAGCACCTCATGCAAATAAGTGTCCTTTTTTGTTACTGGCAGTATTATTCATGCAATTGGCGATAAAATTATCTTTTTGTTCTTCTTATTAACAACTATGTTCTCTTTGTGAAAAACAATGCCCAAGAAAACATCTATACAGCTAATTCATTCAATTCGTACAATTAATTGATTTCCACCATCTTGCTTTATCATTTCTTATGGATATTAATTGGTTGAATTCCAAGGAAAAGTATCTTTCCCATCGTTTTTTGTTGGTATGGCTTCCCTTTTTTGGCTACAAACACTTTTTTTGATTCAGTGGTCAAAAAATTAACTTTTGTTGCTAAAGTACATTGTATATTAATTAAAACAAACAATACTAAACACCATTAAAACTCTAAATGTGTGTACTTCCATTAACGAAAAGACTCATTCATCCTGGTAGGCATTTTGTACAAATTTTTAGTGGCTTAATTCCTAAATAATGAGACTTTCTGTCAACCTTATCCAAATGAGGCTCCTTTTTTTTTTACGAAAAGTATTTTTCATGCAATAACGATGAAATTATCTTTTGTGTTCTTATTATCAACTATGTTCTTTGTGAAAACAATGCCTATGAATCATCTATATTGTGAGTTCATTCAATTCGTACATATAATGGAGTCCATCATCTTGCTTATTATTTCTTATTGATATTAATTGGTCGAACTCCAAAGAAAAGTATCAAACTCACCGTTTCTGATAGGCAAGGCTCCCCTTTTGGTTCCAAACACTATTTTTTGATACAGTGATAAAAAAAATTAACATTTTATGGATAAAACTACATAGAACATTAATTGAAACAAACAATTCAAAATACCATTAAAACTCTAAATGTGGTTACATCCATCAACTAAAGGACTCATTCATCTTGGTTTGATTTTTGCACAAATGTTTACTGGCTTAATTCCTAAATAATGGGACTTTCTGTCAACCTTATGCAAATGAGGCTCCTTTTTTGTTACAAGCAGTATTTTTCAAGCAATGACGATGAAATTATCTTTTGTGTTCTTATTACCAACTATGTTCTTTGTGAAAACAACGCCTCTGAACCATCTATACTGTGAATACATTCAATTCTTACATATAATGGAGTCCGTTACCTTGCTTATTATTTCTTATTGATATTAATTGGTTGAACTCCAAAGAAAAGTATCAATCCCACAGTTTCTGATAGGCAGGGCTCCCCTTTTGATTCCAAACACTACCTTTGATACAGTGATCAAAAAATTAACATTTATGGATAAACTACATAGAACATTAATTGAAGCAAACAAGTCAAAATACCATTAAAACTCAAAATGTGGTTACTTCCATCAACTAAAGCACTCATTCATCTTGGTTTGAATTTTGTACAAATGTTTACTGGCTTAATTCCTAAATAATGGGACTTTCTAAGCACCTCATGCAAATAAGTGTCCTTTTTTGTTTACTGGGCAGTATTATTCATGCAATGACGATAAAATTATCTTTGTGTGTTTCTTATTAACAACTATGTTTTTGTGTGAAAAAACAATGCCCAAGAAACATCTATACAGCTAATTCATTCAATTCGTACAATTAATGGATTCCACCATCTTGCTTATCATTTCTTATGGATATTAATTGGTTGAATTTCCAAGGAAAAGTATTTTCCCATCGTTTTTTTGTTGGTTATGGCTTCCCCTTTTGGTTACAAAACACTTTTTTTGATTCAGTGGTCAAAAAATTAACTTTTGTTGCTAAAGTACATTGTATATTAATTAAAACAAAAAATAAAACACCATTAAAACTCTAAATGTGTGTTACTTTCCATTCAACTAAAAAGGACTCATTCATCTTGGTAGGCATTTTTTGTACAAATATTTTGTGGCTTAATTCCTAAATAATTAGACTTTCTGTCAACCTTATTCAAATGAGGCTCCTTTTTTTGTTACACGATAAAGTTTTTTTTTTTCATGCAATAACGATGAAATTATCTTTTGTGTTCTTATTATCAACTATGTTCTTTGTGAAAACAATGCCTATGAACCATCTATATTGTGAGTTCTTTCAATTCGTACATATAATGGAGTCCATCATCTTGCTTATTATTTCTTATTGATATTAATTGGTCGAACTCCAAAGAAAAGTATCAATCCCATCGTTTCTGATAGGCAAGGCTCCCCTTTTGGTTCCAAACACTATTTTTGATAAAGTGATCAAACAATTAACATTTATGGATAAACTACATAGAACATTAATTGAAACAAAAAAGTCAAAATACCATTAAAACTCTAAATGTGTTTACATCCATCAACTAAAGGACTCATTCATCTTGGTTTGATTTTTGCACAAATGTTTACTGGCTTAAGTCCTAAATAATGGGACTTTCTGTCAACCTTATGCAAATGAGGCTCCTTTTTTGTTACAAGCAGTATTTTTCATGCAATGACAATGAAATTATCTTTTGTGTTCTTATTATCAACTATGTTCTTTGTGAAAACAATGCCTCTGAACCATCTATACTGTGAATAACTCAATTCGTACATATAATGGAGTCCGTCACCTTGCTTATTATTTCTTATTGATATTAATTGGTTAAACTCCAAACAAAAGTATCAATCCCACAGTTTCTGATAGGCAGGGCTCCCCTTTTGGTTCCAAACACTCCTTTTGATACAGTGATCAAAAAATTAACATTTATGGATAAACTACATAGAACATTAATTGAAACAAACAAGTCAAAATACCATTAAAACTCAAAATGTGGTTACTTCAATCAACTAAAGGACTCATTCATCTTGGTTTGACTTTTGTACAAATGTTTACTGCCTTAATTCCTAAATAATGACGATAAAATTATCTTTTGTGTTCTTATTAACAACTATGTTCTTTGTGAAAACAAATGTTCTTTTGAAAAAACCCAAGAAACATCTATACAGCTAATTCATTCAATTCGTACAATTAATGGATTCCACCATCTTGCTTTATCATTATTTCTTATGGATATTAATTGGTTGAATTCCAAGGAAAAGTATCTTTCCCATCGTTTTTTGTTCGTATGGCTTCCCTTTTGGCTACAAACACTTTTTTGATTCAGTGGTCAAAAAATTAACTTTTGTTGCTAAAGTACATTGTATATTAATTAAAACAAACAATACTAAACACCATTAAAACTCTAAATGTGTGTACTTCCATTAACGAAAAGACTCATTCATCCTGGTAGGCATTTTGTACAAATATTTAGTGGCTTAATTCCTAAATAATGAGACTTTCTGTCAACCTTATTCAAATGAGGCTCCTTTTTTTTTCACGAAAAGTATTTTTCATGCAATAACGATGAAATTATCTTTTGTGTTCTTATTATCAACTATGTTCTTTCTGAAAACAATGCCTATGAACCATCTATATTTTGAGTTCATTCAATTCGTACATATAATGGAGTCCATCATCTTGCTTATTATTTCTTATGTATATTAATTGGTTGAACTCCAAAGAAAAGTATCAATCCCACAGTTTCTGATAGGCAGAGGGCTCCCCTTCTGGTTCCAAACACTCCTTTTGATACAGTGATCAAAAAATTAACATTTATGGATACACTACATAGAACATTAATTGAAACAAACAAGTCAAAATACCATTAAAACTCAAAATGTCGTTACTTCAATCAACAAAAGGACTCATTCATCTGGGTTTGAATTTTGTACAAATGTTTACTGGCTTAATTCCTAAATAATGGGACTTTCTGAGCACCACATGCAAAGAAGTGTCCTTTTTGTTACTGGCAGTATTATTCATGCAATGACGATAAAATTATCTTTTGTGTTCTTATTAACAACTATGTTCTTTGTGAAAACAATGCCCAAGAAACATCTATATAGCTAATTCATTCAATTGGTACAAATAATGGATTCCACCATCTTGCATATCATTTGTTATGGATATTAATTGATTGAATTCCAAGGAAAAGTATCATTCCCATCGTTTTTTGTTGGTATGGCTTCCCCTTTGGAGGCAAACACTCTTTTTGATTCAGTGGTCAAAAAATTAACTTTTTTGTTGCTAAGGTACATTTTATATTAATTAAAACAAACAATACTAAACACCATTAAAACTCTAAATGTGTTTACTTCCCTTAACGAAAAGACTCATTCATCCTGGTAGGCATTTTGTACAAATATTTAGTTGCTTAATTCCTAAATAATTAGAATTTCTGTCAACCTTATGCAAATGAGGCTCCTTTCTTATTACCAGCAGTATTTTTCATGCAATGACGATGAAATTATCTTTTGTGTTCTTATTATCAACTATGTTCTTTGTGAAAAACAATGCCTATGAACCATCGATACTGTGAATTACATTCAATTCGTACATATAATGGAGTCCATCACCTTGTTTATTATTTCTTATGATATATATAATTGGTTGAAACTCAAAGAAAAGTATCAATCCCATAGTTTCTGATAGGCAGGGCTCCCCTTTTGGTTCTAAACACTCTTTTTGATACAGTGTTCAAAAAATTAAAATTTATGGATAAACTAAATAGTAAATTTATTGAAACAAACAAGTCAAAATAGCATTAAAACTCTAAATGTGGTTCAATCCATCAACTAAAGGACTCATTCATCTTGGTATTGATTTTTGCACAAATGTTTACTGGCTTAATTCCTAAATAATGGGACTTTCTAATCACCTCATGCAAATAAGTGTGTCCTTTTTTGTTACTGGCAGTATTTTTTCATGCACTGACGATAAAATTATCTTTTGTGTTCTTATTAACAACTATGTTCTTTGTGAAAACAATGCCCCAGAAACATCTATACTGCTAATTCATTCAATTGGTACAACTAATGGATTCCACCATCTTGCTTATCATTTCTTATGGATATTAATTGGTTGAATTCCAAGGAAATGTATCATTCCCATCATTTTTTGTTGGTATGGCTTCCCTTTTGGTTGCAAACACATTTTTTATTCAGTGGTAAAAAAATTAACTTTTGTTGCTAAAGTACATAGTATATTAATTAAAAGAAACAATTCTAAACACCATTAAAACTCTAAATGTATTTTCTTCCATTAACAAAAGGACTCATTCATCTTGGTAGGCATTTTGTTACAAATATTTTAGTGGCTTAAATTCCTAAATAATGGGACTTTCTGTCAACCTTATGCAAATGAGGCTCCTTTTTTGTTACAAGCAGTATTTTTCATGCAATAACGATGAAATTATCTTTTTTGTTCTTATTATCCACTATATTCATTGTGAAAACAATGCCTCTGAGCCATCTATACAGTGAATACATTCAATTCGTACATATAATGGAGTCCGTCACCTTGCTTTATTATTTCTTATGGATATTAATTGGTTGAACTCCAAAGAAAAAGTATCAATCCCACTTTTTTCTGATAGTCTTAAAGGCTCCCCTTTTGGTTCCAAACACTCTTTTTGATACAATGAATCAAAAAATTAACATTTATGGATAAACTACATAGAACATTAATTTAAAACAAAACAAGCCAAAATACCATTAAAAACTCAAAATGTGGTTACTTCAATCAAACAAAAGGACTCATTCATCTTGGTTTGAATTTTGTACAAATGTTTACTCCCCCTAAATTAATTCCTAAATAATGGGACTTTTTCTCTAATCACCTCATGCAAAATAAGGTCCCCTTTTTTGTTTACTTGGCAGTATTATTCATGCAATGACGAAAAAAATTATCTTTTGTGTTCTTATTAACAACTATGTTCTTCTTTGTGAAAACAAATGCCCAAGAAACATCTATACAGCTAATTCAAAAAATTCGTACAAATAATGGATTCCACCATCTTGCTTATCATTTCTTATATGGATTTATTAATTGGTTGACTTTCCAAGGAAAAGTATCTTTCCCAATCGTTTTTTTTGGTTATGGCTTCCCTTTTTGGTTCACACAAACACTTTTTGGATTACAGTGGTCAAAAAAAATTAAAATAAAAAAAAAAAAAACATAAAATATTAAAATAAAAAAAAACAAACAAAACACCATCAAAAAAAATAAAAAAAAACACCCCCGTTCTCCCGAAAGGAATAAATCCATCCTGGTAAAATTTTTGTACACAAATATAAATAAAAAATTGAAAAAAAAATAACCCCACTTTCTGTCAACCTAAATGCAAATGAGGCTCCCCATTTTTGTAACAATGCCAGTATTTTTTTCATGCAATAACGATGAAATTATCTTTCCCCAACTTCCCAAATCTAATCACCCCCTTTTTGTGAAAAAATAAAAATGCCCATAAAAAAAACTCTAAAAGTGAATACATCCCAATTCGTACATCAATAATGCCACTTCCAACCCAATCACCAAACACATTAAAAAAACAATAAGGATATTTAATTATCAAAACCTCCCAAAGAAACTTTTTAAAATAAAAAATTTCCCCCACCCACAGGCTCCCCCATAAAAAGAATAAAACACCCTAAAACCAATACTTGTTTTAAAAAAAAAAAAAACAAAAACCCCAAAAATAAAAAAAAAAAAAAAAAAAAAAATCAACCCCCCCATCATTTAATAAAAAACAAAACAAAAAAATCCACACCAAAAAAAACTCAAAATGTGGTTAAAAATCAAACAAAAATCATCATTCATCTTGGTTTTGATACCCCCAAAATTACAAAAATGTTTAACACCCAACCTCCCTAAACCAATGGGACCCCAAATAACCAACCCCCCAACAAAAAATTTACAAAAAATTAAGTACAAAAACCACAACACTCACAACCCCCAAAAATCAATATTTTACTTGCAAAAAAAAAAAACAAACCACAAAAATTCCATTCAAACCAACCAACCCCCATCCCAAAAACATGCCCCACCCCCCACCTACCCAAATGTCCCTCCATTCAATTACCCCCCAAATAACAATAAACCTATTTTACAACCCACCAATTTAAACATACCCCAACCACTAACCCCCCCCACCAAACCAAAAAAACCCCTTTCTCCCCACAACCCTTTTTGTTCTTACCACCCCCAAACAACACCTCAAACACACTTAAAAAATAAAAAAAAACCAAAAACCCCAAAAACAAAAAAACAAAAAAAAAAAAAAATACCCAAACCTAAAACAAACCAAACTAAACCCACCCACATTAAAAACACTAAAAAAAAGTCTTAGCCCCCCATAAAACAAAAAACCCCATTCCCCAAAAAAAACAAACCAATTTACCCACCACTTTACACAAAAAAAAATCCCCTAAATAATCCACTTTTTTCCACCAACGCCCAACAAAGGGCCCCAACCCCAACAAAAATTAAACCACCACAAAGTTTTGGAATCACCCCACAAACCAACCCCCAAACACCCCCCCCCCTCAAAAACAAAAAAAAAAACATACAACCTTTAAAAAAAAATCCCAAAAACCAAAAAAACCCCCAAAATCCTCAAATAATTAAAAAAATACCCCCCCCAATAAAACCCCCACCCCCACCTTGCCAAACAAACCCCCTTGCCCTATTACCAAAAAAACCCCCCTCCAATAATTCCCAAATCCCCCCCCCCCCACCGCCCCCCCCCAAACCTACCCCCCCCCCCCCCATCCCCCCAAACCCCCCCCCCCCCCCACCCCCAAAAAAAACCACAAAATAAAAAAAAAAAAGTACCCCCCAAAACACAAAAACCCAAAAAAAAAAAAAAATC